>PVKS010049312.1:0-12039 GCA_004027875.1 Aplodontia rufa
TCATAAGCCAGATCCTCGCTTTAAATAGGTATGGTTTATCTAATCAGGTACCTTGTAGTTTTTATGGTTTCTGGTGATAATGTTTTCTTGGGGCACATTATTATTGATGTAATTATAAAGTCAGGAGGAAAAAAAGCTTTGATTGAATGATAGAATCCTTCATTGACTCAACTGGAGACATAGGAGAGGAGAATGGGAAATCTTACACTACAGGACCACTGGGTGCACATCAGTGGGAAGATATGCATTTGTAGAGATGCAATGTCTTGTTGATTTATCTGTGGATTTCAAATTCTCACTGAACTCCTAGGAATGACCAATGTAAGTTGAAAATTAGGGTACCATCCCTTGAACTGAAGAATGGATAAAGAAAATGTGGCATATGCATGCAATGGAGTACTTCTCAGTCATAAGGAAGAATGAACTTATGTCATTTGCCAGAAAATGGATGAAACTGGAGGATACCATGCCAAGTAAAATAAGCCAGTCTCAAAAAACCAAAGGATAAGTGTTCTCTGTGATATGTGGAAGCTAACCCCAAGTAAGGAAAAGAACAGAGAATTAGTCAAAGGGGAAGGCAATGAAGGAAAGGGGAAGGAAATAGGGAAATAAAATGGAAGGAATCAGACTTAACATTCTCATATTCATATATGAACATATCGTAGTGAATCTCATCAACATGTATATCAACAAGTCAGTAAAAAATGCTATTTAGTAAATAACAGAAAAACCAGTAGAGGGAAGAGAAAGTGGGGAATGGGGTACTGGGGACTGAATTAGAATAGGTTATACAGCATGCTTTTATAAAAATGTTAATGCTTAATCTTCTTGTTAAGTATATCTAAGAAAAACAGGGGGTAGAAGAAAGGGAGGGGAAAGGGAAATACTGGAAGTGAATTAAAACAAGATACTCTCCAAGTTTTTGTAAGTATGTCATTGTACATACTATTGTCACATATATTAAGAAAAACCCCAAACCCATGTTTTCATAGGTATAAGAATTACGTCAATATGCTTAGATACATTAGATAAATATGTACCCCAGAAAGAGAGTCGAGGTACCAGATGAGTGAAAGTAGGCAATGGAGTGTTGGATGGAGTGGGGGGGATGTTGGCCAAAGTGTATGATATTGTGTGCATGGATGAATACATGACAACAAATCCCATCATTAGGTTCAACTGTAATGTACCAATAAAAAAATTAGAGCATCATGCTTTGATCAGCCAGAGAATAAATAAGGAATCAAAATCAAATTGTTTGAAGGAAAAAATGACCACAGGGCTTGAGTTTGATCAGCAATCTTCAAGTTTTTAGGTGAATGTAAGTTGTCTGCATAAAATTCCTTGTTTGTTCTTTTTAGAATTCTTCTCTTAAAAAGTATCAATATTCTTTAAAGTGAGAGAATCAAACCTTGATTTATTAGCAGTTTAACCTGTGATATTCCAAGTAAGATCTTGCCTCAAGAGGATTGCTAAAGTTTCCTTCCTGGGAATTCCAAATTTTAAGGCACCAAGAGAACTACACAGGTCTAATAGCCACCTCTGATTCATTTCTAGGTAGAGATCCTGGACTCCCAAAGTGAATAATCAAAGATGCTTTTCCTTCCCCAACTTCTTTACCTTCTTCCGTTGTTTTCCTTCTTTCAGTGTTATAACTGAAATGATCCAGAATTGAGAGTATTTTCAGCCCAGGGAAGGAGGGAAGAAAACAAGATAAAACAAACCTCATTTGTCCAGTGAGTTCCAGCTGGACATAGCTGAGAATGGGGGCAAACGGTCCTCCAAGATCTTCAGGAACTTCCTTGGAGGAGTACTTGCCAGATTCAGCCTCACACATTTAGGGTGATCTTGCAGTCCATGGCATTGGCAGTGTTCAACAGCAGACAACTCTTCTGCCCTTTCTGCAAATCTCTGTGGGTTTCCCAGCATGCCACGGACTGAGAGAGGATGAGGGGAGTGAAGTTTCCTGGGAGCAGTTGGAGAGCCAGGTTGTTCCTACACAGGTTTTCCATAGAGGAGCCACAGGTCCAAAGATGGCACTTGCTGGTCCCTCCCTACCCAGCTTCTGTTTCCTGCTGCCCTACACCAAGGAAAGTAAGCCAAACACTAGCTCTGAATGTGTTTGTATTTTTCCCCTCCTGTCCATGTTCTGCAGGGACACAAAATACTAATGCAGTTGTGATCTGGAGATAAGTGATTTGTAACTAAATTGGCCATTGCAGTGAAAGTTCTGTGACAAATGGGGAGTTTATTTCCTGAGTTGTTTTCTAAATTTCAAAACTAAATCTTAACTCAGTTCCTGAGAAAATATCAGGGATTACTGAAGGAAAGGGGCTTTGATGTGTTCTTTTAAAATTGTTTATTAAGGAGTTGAGTTATTGTGCAATCATATATGCATAAGTAATAACATGATATGTATTTGTGCCCACACCCCATTCTTTTGATTTTTCTATATTTTGCTCCTACGAGTGATATAAATGCTCAGACTGTGAATTTTCCAGAATTAAATGATTGCGTAAGTATCATTTGGATGTTGATACTAGAATTTATGTTGAAGCAGTAGGACAGACGGCTGACCTAACAAAACCTCAAATTGACTGACTTTCAGTGCAACAGGGGGAAAGCTCCCTAGGATACTTGGAGGTGTAGGGAAGGGGATGGGGAGGGGGGAGGGTATATGAAGAACTCATAGGAGTCTGGGGATTGGGAAGATGGGGGAACCATCCCAGAAGCTGATGTCATTCCTCCACGAGCTACCCATTTAACGCATGAGTTCTTCTGGGGGAAACTGCAACAGATGAAACCCATAGTGATTTATCTATGCATTGGCATTACCCCTGGATAACAAAGTTTATACACATTGATTGCTACTGTTTTGATAATGTTTTCCCCTCATCTCTATCCTGTATCACTATATACTTCTAATAAATTTGAAAAAAAAAAAAGTATCATTTGGATTCTCAGGGAGTAAAGAGTATGCTACATTCATTGTGTATGTGGTGCTGAGGTTTGAACCCATGTCTTCATGCATGCCAGGCAAGCTCTGTAACCACTGAGCCCCTGCTCCAGCTTCATGTGATTTCTAAAAAGGAAAGAGAGCAAAGCAGCAGCAGCAGCAGCATGTCCCAGCAGTTCTTAGCTCAGCTTTTCCAGGACCCCTCTCAGTGGGAATCACTACTGGAAGAGTCAGGTAGAATGGAAAACAGGGAAGAGGGAATCAGGAGAATTGAAAGGAATCCACTTTCTTATTTGTAAAACTGAATGAATGAATTAAAGAAAACTACACATCTCTCTACAGCATGCTTTCCAGGGGGACACAGAGTCACATAAATTCCTTTACTCTGAATAGAGATCAGGCAAGATGGTGACTGGCAGGAGGACTGAATGAAAAATCCCTTGTGAATTCAGGTCGCCAATGGTGGAGAAGTGCCTTTCTGTGAGGTGGGTGAATGGCAAAATTTCTGCCTACACTCATTAGTATTCAAGCAAGGAAATTTCGCTACGAAGAGGCTTAGATAAACTAAGTGTACATGAAAATCCAAGTAAACATCATGCAGCTCCAGATGTAAGGACCACCATGCAGCTGGTTGGCTGTTTGATCAGCACGGCAGAGAGAGAGCAGCACACACAAATAAAGAAGGTCAGTTTGGAGCAGCAATCTGTGATATCAGAAGAGTGTGCAGCTTTCCACAGCTGCTCTCAGTAGGAACCCATTGACTGCATTAATGAACACAACTTAGACTCCCCAGAATCAGCCATGGAGAGTCAGGCAATTTCCAATTTGACTCTACTGAGTGAGCAGTTCAAAAAGGTGCTCAGGAACCAGGCACCATCAGGCACCTGACAGATCTAGGACCATAGTGTTCTGACACCAGTGTTCTGACCGACCCTCCCTACTGGTCCTGAGACTCTTGTGTAGAGTCTCCCCAACCACCCCCACCCCATGACATCTGCCTAAATCCAGGAGGAGTTCAAGATCAGGATTCTGCATCACAGGTGGCTCCACAGGACCTAAATGGGCTGGGTGTGATCGGCTTGCAGGACTGGCAACACTGGAGCACAGTTAGTTTATGCCAGGACCTCTCAGGCTGGGTAGAGAATGTCATCAGCCTCAGCAACCTGTGAACAAAAGGAGCATCACTGGACCAGTACTTTCTTCTGCTTTCAAGCCCTGAGTCCTTGGAACAGAAACAGTCCCATAAGTCCTGGGTGCTGCAAGTGGGACTTGGCTTCCACACCCTTTGTGGTTGCATTTGAGACCTCCCCAGGGGCTGATTTGGCTGGCTGGGCTCCTTCTCATGACCTTACCCCTTTCTGGGGCTGAGACTGCCTCAGGCATCATCTCTTGGGGGCAAGTGGGGGTCACAGTTCACCAAAGAGTGGGGTGATAGCCGTCCCAGGAGAGCTCAGATCAGGCCGGCCACTCCCCTTGGATGGGCAAGAGACCCTTGCAAGTGCTCCAGGATCCACAAATCTGCCAGCAGCTCCTGGGACCCCAGCTAAACGGGGGCAAGAGTTTGGGCAGGCAGACACTAAAGTGCCCAGTGATTCAGCCTGAGTAACCCAAAAGCCTGTTTTCACAGGAAGCAGGGATGGTGAAAGTCTGCAAACCCTCTGCAAGAGAAGAATATTGGGAGGACTCCTGGGAATCTGATGCTCAGCTGAGATCATCAAAATACAGTCCCTCCAGCAACCTCACCTAGGAGTGCCTCCACCTAGATGTCAGATATGTACATATACCCCCGCACTCCCTGGTATATTTTGACCTCAGTGGTAACAATCCATAACTTTCCCAACACTCTTTTTATTGGAATTGGGGTTCCTGTGTGTTTGTGTTTTGATTTTTTTATTGTTGTTCTTTTCTCTTTTGTCTGTCTGTACTGTATGTGTATTGCTGTGGTTCGATCTGTGGCTGTCTGTGACCTGGCAAACTAGCAAAGTCTCTTTGTGCTGAAGAGACCCCCAGTCTTGGCTACCCACCTCTTCTCTTTCCTCTGTCAACTCCTAAACTGTATTCTGCTCTCCTATCCTCTGTCAAAGTCATTACCCCAGTCTCTTCCCATTTCTTCCTTTTCCTTATTTTAGCAGAATAGCCTACCCTCTTGGTGCTCTCTCTCCAAATTCTCAAGTTCCACACTACCTTCCTACCACATTCCCTTTGCACTATGGACATTTGTTCTTCACCTATAGAGCTTTTGGGAAAGTAAAGTGAGTGCTATATTTGAAAATGAGTGTTTGCTTGCAAGCCAAGAATAGCCTGAGGAGTCTCATTGAAGAAAACTGCTAATCTGTTTGCTCCTATAGGTGCTAATTAACACTGTAACAGCTACAATTGGCACAAGGTAAACAGATCAACACTTTCTGTTGTATGTGTTGGCTTCACGTATTGACTCCCACCAGCTATCTCCCGAAGTACTGGAAATCATAAAGGTCCACAGTAATTCACAGATTGGGGAGCCAGCCATTGAACTATACTATCCAAATTATACCCCAAGCCCAACTAAGCCAAGAGGCCAAAAATTGCACACCCATCAACAAATTCGCCAGGAGAATTATTCAGTGACGGCTCTCATGCCCTATTCCCTGAAACTGAAAAGGAGGAAAAATGGAAATAAGCCTCCACCTCAAACCCACAGCTCACCAACCAAGGAGTCCATGGTCAGGATCTTAAAGAAAGCCTAGAAAAAAGTATCAACAATCTGATTAGTAAATCAATCAAAGAATTAAAAGAGGACTTAAGGAAAGAATTAACAGAGTAATTTCAGGAGCTGAGAGACCACTTTGATAAAGAGGTAGGAATTCTGAAAAGAGATGGATGTAGCAGAGCTTTTGGGATTGTAAAACTCAGTGAACCAAAAAAAAAAAAAAACTCATTGGAAGATACTAATATCAGAGTAAACTCAGTAGAAAATAGAACATCACCTCTCACCTCAATGAATGAATATCCAACAACAAATACAGGCTGAGTACCATTGAGTGCATTGAGGATAGACTAGAAAAGAAGCTTATTGAGCATGATTAGAACTTCCAAGAAGTATGGGAGAAATGGGAGAAGATGAAAAGAAATAACATGAGAGTAATTGTTATTGGAGAAAACATAGAGCAATAAACAAGAGGCATTAAGAATCTTCTCAATAAGATTGCCAAAGACAGTTTTCCCCATATTGACATTGATCCAGAAGGTCAAACTCAAGATGCCTATAGGACACAAACCAGACTTAACCAAATGAGAAACTTACAATGACATCATATATAAAATCAATAACAGAGAAATCAAGGAAAGAATTCTAAAAGCAGTAAGGGAAAAAACACCAAATCACATTCAGAGGCAGACCAATAAGGATTACTGTAGATTTTTCTGTTTAGACAATAAAGGACAGGAGAGGATGGAATGGCATTTTTCAAATATTGAAAGAAAACAATTTTCAACCAAAGATACTATACCCTGCAAAACTCAGCTTTAAATGTGATGGGGAAATTAAATACTTCTCTGATAAATTCAAGTTAGCAAGGTTCATGAGCACAAAGCCTGCTCTACAGGGAATAATCAAAGACATATTTCATACAGAAGAACAAGCAAATGACTACCAATAGCAATACCAATACCAAGCAAAAGAAAGTCAACAATAATATAACTCACTAAAAGATGAGTGCAAAGTACAGCAATGGTTGCAATGCTAGGGACACAGTATCATATATCTATTGTAACACTGAACATGAATGGACTCAACACCCCAATCAAAAGACACAGATTGGCTTACTGGATCAATAAACAAAATCCAACAATATGTTCCCTACAGGTGACCTACCTCACAGCCAAAAATAGACACAGGCTGGGACTGGAGTGGTGGCTCGGAAGTTACGGCGCTTGCTTGGCATGTGCAAGTACAGGGGCTCAAACCCCAGCACTCATGTACACACAACTAAGTGTCAAAGCGACGAAAGCCAAGTGAAAAACTAAATAAAAATTGATTCTCTCTGTTTCTCTCTCCCAATGACCCTCTCTCTTAAAAAAAAAATATAGACACAGGCTGTGGGTAAAGGTTGGCAAAAAGCCTACCAGACTTGAGGCCCAAGAAAGCAAACCAGTGTTGTGATCACATATTCGACAAAGAAAATTTTGACCAAAAATTAGTCAGAAAGGACAAAGAATGTCACTACATCATAGCAGAAGGAGCAATCCATCAAGAAAACATAATAATAGTTACCATTTATACCCCCAATTACAACTCTTCCAAATATATGGAGAAAGTACTCAAGGATATTAAACTTCTTATCTATCTTAACACAATAATACTGGGGGACTTTAAGACACCATTATCAACAATAGACAGATCATCAAAGCAAAAAATCAACAACCATATCTCTAACCTAAAGAACTCTAACAATCAGTTGGATTTAAAAGGCATATACAGAATATTCCATCCCAAATCGGTTGAGTTTACCTTCTTTTCAGCAGTTCATGGATCCTTCTCCAAAACAGACCACATCCTAGTCTACAAAGCTAATCTTAACAAATATAAAAAAGTTGATATAATCCCATGTATCCTGTAAGACTATAATGGTATGATTTTATCAATTAAAAGCAAGGAAAACAGCAGTAAAAACACAAATATTTGGAAATTAAAAAATACTCTCTTAAATGAAGAATGGATAAAAGAAGAAATGAGAACATAAATGACAAAACTCTAGGAAATGAATGAGAATGATGAAACAAGATATTGAAATCTCTCGGTAGTATGAAAGTATTCTGAAGAGGTAAATACATAGCACTGAGTGCTTTCATCAAAAATCAGGAAAGAGGGGCTGGAGTGGTGGCTCAGTGGTTACAATGCTTGCCCAGCCTGTGCAAGAACACGGGTTCAAACCCCAGCACCCATGTACACAACTAAGTGTCAGAATCATAAAAGCCATGTGAAAAACTCAATAAAAATTGATTGCTTCCCTCTCTCTCTCTCTCTCTCTCTCACACACACACACACACACACACACTGTACTTCCCTCTAAAAAAAATCCAGAAAAAGCCCAAATAAATAGATTTAGGGTACAACTCAAATTCCTATAAAAGATTAATAATCCAATCCAATAATCCAAACCTAATAGAAGACAAGAAATAACTAAGATGGAGCTGAAATCAATGAAATTGAGAACAAAACAATCTATACAAAGTATCAACCAAACAAAGAGTTGTTTCTTTCAAAAAACAGGTAAGACTGACAGACCATTGCCAACCTCACCAAAAGGAAGAATGAAGTGAAGCAAACCAACAAAATCACAGATGAAAATGGATGTATCACCACTGACTCAGCAAAAATCCTGAAGATCATCAGAACTTATTTTGGAAAGATATACTCTTCCAAATTTGATACCTGGAAAAAATGGAAAAATATCTAGCCACTTATGACATTCCCAAATAAACACGGGAGAACAATGAAATTCTAAGCCAACCAATCTCAGGAAGCAAAATTGAAACAGCAATTAAAGTCCTTCCATAAAAGAAAAGCCCAAGACAGGATGGATTCTCAGCAGAGTTCTACCTGAACTTTTGAAATGGTCAGAATCCTCCAAACTACTTTTTATGAAGAAAATATAACCTGATACCAAAACCCAACAGACACATCAGGAAAAGAAAACTACAGGCCAATTTCCCTGTTGAAACTAAATGCAAAAATCCTTAATAAAATCCTAGCTAACCATATAAAAAATCAAAAATATAATACTTCATGATCAATTGGGTTTCATTCCAGAGATGCAAGGCTGGTTCAACATACATAATTCAATAATGTGACTCACTACTTAAACAGAATTAATGATAAAATCATATGATTATCTCAATTGATTCAGGAAAGGCCTTTGGTAAAATTCAACACCCATTTAGGCTCAAAACTCTGGAGAAGATAGGTATCAAAGGAAGAAACTTTAAGTCTGTAAGAGCCATTTATACAAAACCATAGCCAACATTTTACTTAATGGAGAAAGACCAAAAGCATTCCATTGAACTCAGGAACAAGACAAGGATTTCCACTGTCACCACTCTTATTCAATATAGTCCTTGAAACCTTAACCAGAGCTATCAGACAAGAGAAGTAAATCAAAGGAATTTGAATAGGAAAAGAGGAAGTCAAGCTATCTGTATTTGCAGATGAGAGGATCCTATACTTAGCAAACCCAAAAAGCTCAATCAGAAGACTTTCAGAGCTTATAAATAAATTCAGGAAAGTGGCTGGTTATAAGATCAACATTCATGAATCAATAGCTTTCCTATACTCCAGCAACAACTCTGCTGAAGAAGAAATCAGGAAATCCATCCCATTCACAATAACTTCAGAAAGAATAAAATAGTTGGGCATCAATCTAACAAAGGATATAAAGGATCCCTAAAATGGAAACTATTGAACATTAAAAAATGAAAATGTAGAAGACTGGAGTACATGGGAAAACATTCCATGTTCTTGGTTAGGCAGAATCCATACAATTAAAATGGCCATTCTGCTGAAAGTCCTGTATAGATTCAATGCAATCCCCATCAAGAAACCAATGATATTCAAAAAGCAATTCTTAAATTCATTTTGAATAACAGAAGACCCTGAATAAACAAAACATTACTAAGCAAGAAAGAGGAAGGAGGAGGTGTCACAAAACCTGACTTGAAATTATATTATAGGGCTATCATAACAAAAACAGCATGGTATTTGTATCAAAACAGATATGACAACCAATGGAACAGACTAGAAGATACCATGACAAATCCTCAAATCATTAACCATTTGATATTTGACAAAGGGGGCAAAAGCATATGACAGCCTGTTCAACAAATAGTGCTGGATGAACTGGATAGCCATATGCAGACAACTGAAATTAGATCCTTAACTCTCACCCTGCACAAGAATCAAACTGAAATGAACCAAAGAATTGGAAATTAAACTGGCAACTATACAATTGCTTGAAGGATAGATAGGATCAACATTGCATGACATCGCTGTTGGCACTGCCTATCTTAACAAGACTCCCATAGCGCAAGAATTAAAGCCAAGAATCAATGAGTGGGATACTGTTAAACTGAAAAGCTGCTGCACAGCTTAAGAATGAGTCAAGAAGGTCAAGAGAGAACCTACAGAATGGGAGAAAATCTTTGCCTGCTCTGCCTCTGACAGGGGACTAATATCTGAAACATATAAAGAATTTTAAAAAATTGAACACCAAAATCACAAGTAATCAGATCTTTAAATGAGCTAGGGAACTAAATAGAAACTTCTCAATGGAGGAAGTCCAAAAAGCCCATAAATATATGAGAAAATGTTCTATATCCCAAGCAATCAGAAAAATTCAAGTCAAAACTTCACTGAGATCCCACCTTACTCCTGTCAGAGTGGCAAAAATGAAGAATACAAACAATAACAGATGCTGGAGAGGTTGTGGGAACAAAGGAACACTAACACACCCTTGGTGTGTAAGTTTGTACAGCCACTCTAGAAAGCAGTGTGGAGGCTTCTCAAAAAACTAGGGCTGGAACCACCTTATGACCCAGCTCTCCCACTCCTGGATATTTTCCCAAAAGAGCTAGAATGAGCATACTACAGAGACACCACTACATCAATGTTTATAGCAGCTCAATTTACTATAGCTAAACCATGGAACCAACCTAGATAACCTTCAGTGGATGAGTAGAATAAAAAACTGTGGTATATGTATACAATGAGGTTCTACTCTACTATTAGACAGATAAATATCATGGCATTTTCAGCCAAATAGATGGAGATGGAAAAATTATGCTGAGTGAAATATCCCAAACTCAGAGACTTATGGGCCAAATGTTTTCTCTTAGAATACAATCTAAGAGAGATTGAAAGTTAGCTAAGCTCAATGATGAACTCAACATAGGTGACCTTTTACATTAGCAGGGGGAAAAATAACCATGAAGCTGGGGGAGAGATGGGAGGGGGACAGAAGAGGAGGGAGAATTTATAGGGGTTATCAATGCAGCTGGGAACCCTCAAATCCCATGACAAGCCCATGGGATTTTACCTCCAACTAACATGGAGGTAAGTAGAGGAAACATGGGTGTAGAGAGTGGTCAAAGGGGGGTGACCATGAACTAGGATCAGACTTAACTTACTTTGTTAATATCCATATATTCATGAATGTGTAACAATGCTTGCCTCCAATATGTAAGTCTATGTTGAATGAACAAAAAAATAAATGAATCTTAAAAAAGAAAGGAAAGAAAGAGGAGAGAGAAATAGGGAGAGATTGCGGAGATTTTATTGTTACAAGAATAGATTGGCTATTGCCAGAGAACAGGAAAGATGTGGGTACAGAGAAGTGGAGTACTAGTGGGCTTTGCAGCCCTGACCTCTGGTGGTGTGGCAAGTACTAATAATTACAATAGAGCAAGTGTTCACGGGACAGGTAAGAAATAATTATGTAGAAAGAAGAAAAAGGTCCACAGCTATACTTGCTACACAAAAAACAACACACACACACACACACACTCTTAAAAAAAATTCAAACTCTGATGTATGGACTTGAGGTAGCCCTGCTGATCACCAGTAAAGGCTGACTAATAATCTTGGAATGTTGTGCCAAAGTCTGGCAGCTTGCTATTTGGGAGGATAGGGGAGGGTTTTGTCCTCAGGCAGCTGTTTCACCCCCACCCCTCATCCAATTATCTCTGGTTAAACTGTCCTGCAGGCTACACTGGCTCCAGGCTCTCCTCTCAATTCTGGCTGAATTTGCCCTGGGATCATAGGTAATGAGTGTCCCATACAAAGTTCCATCCATCTTGCCTGTATGCTTAAAATGGCTGCAGCCCGCACCACTTAGGACTGGAAGGGGAAACAATGTTCTCTCCTCCAGAGGAAAGATGCCAAAGAGTTGTACTAGTATAAGCACATAGCAGAGATCCTATTTGCCCTCTGCCCCTTCACAGTAGAGTGTAAGATCCTGGCAGGATTGTGGTAATATCTTCCGTGCTCCTTTACCCTGCCTATTTGTCCAGAAACTCCACAGCCTGACCTCCTCCTACATGGGAGGGAGAGT
>PVKS010049313.1:0-12047 GCA_004027875.1 Aplodontia rufa
CAGGAAAGCCCCCTCCCAATTACCCACCCTTATCCCTCCCTTCCCTTTCCACACTATCTCTAAAAAAGTATTAGGCTGTATAACATTACACCTTATCTGGATTTAACACATGATAATAGACCTCCTTTCTCAATGGCCAGGATCTAGATCCAGCCTCTACAGATGAGTGGAGACATTCGACCCTTGGTTCTCTGGGTTAAGCTGATTTTACTCAGCATAATTTCTTCCATAGCCATCCATTCACCTTCAAAGGCTGCAATGTCATTGCTTCTCTTTGCTGTGTGAAATTCCATGGTATATATGTACCACAATTCTTGGATGGAGGAAGAAGCTCTTGAAGACCTGTCTTGCTTCCCCACAGAGACTCTCAATTCAAAGATCCAGAAGAAGCTCTTCAAAAATGAGAAATCAAAGTAGAAAAGGTTCACCTCAAACCTACAACCCCCCTACCAAGGAGCCCATAGGCAGCCAGCAGATAAAATCTAGAAAAAAATTATCACCAATGTTATTACTAAAAGGAACAATGAGCTAAAAGAAGATTTAAAGATGGAACTAAGTGAGAAAACTCAAGAGATGAAAAACTATTATCAAAAAAATAGGCATACTGAAAAAAGAAGTAATGGAGCAAAAATCTTCAGCCAATTACATCAGAGGAACAATGGAAGAATTTAATAATAGACTAACTTTCTATAGCACACAGAACATTAGCTTGTGAAGAAAGAACTTCCTATGATGAGGATAGGCTGCATATGATGACAGTACAGATGACAAGAAAAAGAAAAAATTCACAGAGCATGAGCAGAATTTTCCAAATATCTGGGATGGATCAGAAGAAACAATCTATGAGTAATTGGTACACAAGAAGAAAATGAAATTCAAATGAACTGCATAAAGAACATTCTACACAAAATAGTTAAAGAAAAATTTTCCCATATTTGAATAGAGTCAGATACGCTCACTCAGGAAGTATATAGGACATCCACTAGGCCTAATCAAATGAGAAGTTCACCAAGACACACCATATTCAAACTGTATAACAGGGAAACCCAGGAAAGAATATTAAAAGCAGCAAGAGAGAAATCCCAAATCATTCAGAGGCAAGCCAATAAGGATCACCTCTGACTTTTCAGCTCAGACCCTAGTTGCAAGAAGATCCTGGAGGAAGATATTTCAATCTCTGACCACAACATGCAGCCAAGACTATACCCAGCAAATCTCAGCTTCAAATTCAAAGGGGAAATAAGAACATTTCACAATAAGATCAAACTTGCAACATTCATGAACAGAAAACCACCATTACAAAGAATTCCCAAAGAAAAACTCCACATAGAAGAACAAGAAACAATCCTCAAAACTGAGAAACAGAGGAAATTCAATAAAAGTACATGCTATCAAAAGACAACCAAGACAGCAAAAAACTCACTAATAAAACACAATGAATATGAAACACAACCACATTACTATCCTAACACTGAATGTGAATGGTCTCAACACACCAATCAGAAGACACAGATTAGCAGATTGGATCAAAAAAACAAAACAAAACTTAAAAATATGCTGCTTACAGGAGACTCATCTCACAGCCAAAGACATCCACAAATTGAGAATGAAAGAATGAAAAAAAAAAACTACTACTATACTTACAGCACAAGAAAGAAGAAAGCAAGCTGGTGTTGTAATACTTATATCTGACAAAGTAGATTTCAACCAAAATTTAATCAGAAGAGATTTTAAAAAAAGGCCACTATATCATAGTAAAGGGAACAATACATCAGGAAGACATAATCATAGTAAATATCTATGCTCCAAATAATAAGCACATGGAAAAAATGTTCCATAACACAAAACTATTTATGGACCCTTACATGATAATACTGGGAGACTTTAATACTCCTCTATCACCAATAGACAGATCGTCAAAGCAAACAAACAATAAGTCAATCTCCATCCTAAACAACTCCATAAATCAAACGCAATTAACAGACATATATGGAATGTTCCATCCAATATTCGCTGAGTTTACCTTCTTCTCATCAGTGCATGGATCCTTCTCCAAAGTAGAACATATTGTAGTTCACAAAGGAAATCTCAGAAAATACATAAAAAAGATATTAACCCATGTATCCTATCAGACCATGATGCCATGATCTTAGCAATTAACAGCAAAAATTATAACAGAAAAGACATGTATACATGAATAATACCCTATTAAATGAAGAATGGATCCAAGAAGACATGAGAGCAGAAATTAAGAAATTCTTGGAAGTGAATAAGAATGAAGACATACATCTCAAAACCTTAGGGACAACATGAAAGCATTCTTAAGGGGAAAATTTATAGCACAGAGTATCTACATTAAACACTAGGAGAGATTCCAAATATCAACAAGTTTATGCTCCACCCCAAATCCCTCAAAAAGGAAGAACAATCTAATCCCAAAGCCAGCAGATGGAAGGAAATAATCAAGATCAGAGCTGAAATCAATGAAATTGAGGGGCTGGAGTGGTGGCTCAGCAGTTGTAGCACTTGCCTGGCATGCCTGAGGACACAGGTTCATACCCCAGCACCATGTACACAGCAAAGTGTCAAGGCAGGGAAAGTCACATGAAAAGCTGAGTAGGGTTGATTTCCTCTCCTTCTCCCTCTCTCTCTCTCTCTTTCTTAAAATAAATGAAATTGAGAACCAAAAAGTAATAAAAAGAATCAACAAAACAAAAATCTGTTTAGTTCTTTGAAAAACTAAATAAATTTGATGGACCCCCTAGCCAATCTCACTAAAAGGAAGGAAATGAAGCAAATCAACAAAATCACCAATGAAAAGGGAATGATCACCACTGACCCCATGGAAATCCAACAGATGATCAGAACCTATTTTGAAAAACTGTACTCCTCTAAATTAGATAATCTGGAATACTTGGACAAATTTCTACACACATACAACATCTCCAAATTGACACAGGATGATATTGAAAGCCTAAACAGCCAAATAACTAACACAGAAATCAAAATAGCAATTAAAAGGTTTCCAAAGAAGAAAAGCCCAAGACCTGATGGATTCTCTGCTGAATTTTACCACACTTATAAGGATGAGCTAACCCCTCTCCTTATTAAGTTATTCCAAGAATTTGAAAAGGAGGGAACTCTCCCAAACCCTTTTTATGAGGCAACCATAATCCTGATACCAAAACCCAGCAAAGATACAACCAAAAAAGAAAACTACAGTTCAATATCCCTGATGAACATGGACACAAAAAATCCTTAATAAAGTTCTAGCAAACCACATTCAAAAATACATCAAGAAGATAATTCATCATGGTCAAGAGGGCTTTATTCCAGGGATCCAAGGCTGGTTCAACATACACAAATCAATAAATTCATCACTTAAACAGAATTAATGACAAAAACTATATGATCATCTCAATTGATGAAGAAAAGACCTTCAATAAAATCCATTTAGATCAAAACTCTGGAGAAGATAGGGATCAAAGGAATATATCTTAACTATGTAAAGGCCAGATATGCCAAACCACAGCTAGTATAATACTAAATAGAGAAAAGCTGAAAGCATTTCCACTAAACTCAGGAACAAGACAAGGCTTCTCACTCTCACCGCTTTTATTCAATATAGACTTCAAGACCCTAGCTGGAGCAATCAGGCGAGATAAGGAAATCAACGGGATAAGAATAGGAAGGGAGGAAGTGAAACAATCCCTTTTTGCTGATGACATGATCCTGTATCTGGAAGATCCAAAACTCCCACCAGAAGACTGCTTGAGCTTAACAGATTTAACTAAGTGGCAGGCTACAAGATCAATACCTGTAAATCAATAGCTTTCCTATACACTAAGAATAATAGAGCAGAAGAAATCAGGAAATCAGTCCCATACGCAATATCCTCAAAAAGAATAAAATACTTGGAAATTAATCTAACTAGGGAAGTAAAAGTCCTCTACAATGAAAACTATAGAACACTGAAAAAAGAAATTGAAGAAGACCTGGGAAGATGGAAAGACATTCCATGTTCTTGGTTAGGCAGAATCGATATAATTAAAATGGCCATTCTGTCAAAAGCACTGTACAGATTCGATGCAATCTCCATCAAGATACCAATGGCATTCTTTAGAGATATAGAAAAAGCAATTCTCAAATTATTTGGAATAACAAGAAACCCAGAATAGTCAAAATATTTCTAAGCAGGAAAAATAAAACAGATGTTTTCCCAATACCAGATCTAAAATTATGCTACAGAACTATAGTAACAAAAACAGCACAGTACTGGTATCAAAGTAGGAATGAAGACCAATGGAATAGAATAGAAGACTCTGAGACAAACCGACAAATCTTTAAACATCTGGTTTTTGACCAAGGGAGTCAAAATATATCATGGAGGAGAGACAGCCTATTCAACAAATGGGGCTGGACAAACTGGACAGTCACTTGCAGAAAGTTTAAATTAGATCCTTATTTCTCACCTTGCACAAAAATCAAATTGAAGTGGATCAAGGAACCAGGAATTAAACCAGCTACCATACAACTACTAGAAGAAATATTAGGAGCAACACTCCAACACATGGGAATAGGCAATGAGTTTCTCAACAAGACTCCCAAAACAAAAGAATTAAAGTCAAGAATCAATGAGTGAGATACCATTAAACTAAAAAGCTTTTGCTAAGCCAAGGAATTGGTCACAACTGTCAATAGAGAACCAACAGAATGAGAGACAATCATGGCCTGTGGTTCCTCTGACAGGGGACTAATATTCAAAATTTACAAAGAACTCAAAAAACTTAATATCAAACCATTTACCCACTGAAATAATATCTAATATATCTGACAATTTTTAGGTTTTCTTCTAAATACAACACTCTGTGGCATGCTGGGTAAGATGAGAGGAGCCCAAGCAATATGTGCAAAAGCCATGTGACTTTCTGGGCTGTTAAGATAATTCAAGCATTCCACTTCACATTGACAAAGATGAATTCCAACATCAACTAATTTCATGAGCTAGAATAAGTAAGATTACCAATGACCTGGCAGTGTTCAAATTAGATAGCACAGCCCCTTCATGGAGGCTTTGAAATTTCCACAAATGCTAGGATATCCCTATAAGAATTTAGAGTCTGGAAGAGGGTGAGGCTTTTTGGTTTCTCAATCTGCCTCAATAGCACCCAGATCGGAAACAGGAGTGGTGTCACTCATTCTTTTTCTCTTGCCATCTGCTCTGTCGGGGCCCCTTCCTCAACCCGCTCTGCACCACTGAGTCTTCCTGGTACATCCAGTTCACACTGTCTCATCCTTCTCAGGTCACAGACATGGACAGTGGGAGCTGGGAGACTCCACGCCTTCACCTACATGGGGAGAGAATTAGGAGACCACACCAGATGGGCTCAGCCTCAGCAGCTACCGTGCACAGAATTCTAGCTGGCTTGGGCTATTCGACTTTCTACTCAGAGTTCAAATTCCCAGGAGCAAACTGGGAGGGAGTTGGTGGCCTGTGGCTCTGGGAGGGCAGTCTCCTGAATGAGTGACACAATGCCCAGGAAGGAAGGGAAACCAAGGTGAGGCTGGGATGGGGAAAGGACTCTGGGCATGGTAGCAAAAGGTCACCATCACAGGACACGGGAAGTCTTACCTATCCAAGAGGCTTGGGCTTTATTCTGTTTCTTTTGTAGCCAAGGACATGAATAAAATATGTTTTCAGAATGTCTGAGTAGTCCGAAGGCACATCATGTGGCAAGGCCCTGGGGTGAGAGGGAGCAGGGCTTGGTGCTTCCCAGGAAGGGAAGGAGCGGGGAGGCCAGAGTATAGGGAGGCAAGAGGCTATGAGCTGGCCCAGGTGGAGGCCGATAAGCAGGGTTAGTCAGACGAATGGGACCATGAGGATGGCACAGAGCAAGCAACCCTAGGAGCTGGCAAAACAGACTCCAGGTGGTATTTCTTCTTTAACTGAGCCAGAAGGGTCAGGGCAGCCTCTCAGAAAGGTCCAACAGACATAAAATTGGGGAGAGCCTACAGGAAAGAAACTAGAACGTGCCTCTGTCTTTAACTGAAATCTGTGTTGACCTCTCCCACCTCCCAGTTAGAAAGAGGCCAGTTGATTGTCCTATCAGATATATGTACCAGCATTTGTAGAAGAATGGTGGCCCCTTAGCACTGCACATCGTGCACAGTGACACACACACACATACACTCCTCTCTCTCTCTCTCTCTCTCTCTCTTTCTCTCTCTGGGGCTGGGGCTTCCTCAATGCTGTAGGAATTGTGCTAGGAGCCCTGAACTGAGCACAAGTTTCTGCAGGCAGTAGTTTTCCCAGACAGCCTCCCACAAGGGCATGTGAAGGACACTGAACAGCGATGCTTACACCCCTGCCAGGCTTCCAAAATTCCTTCCCCCTCTGGAGCCTAAAATGGCAACGTGACTGGGCACTTATGCTCAAAGCTTTAGGAGCCCTATGAAACAGCAGTGTACAGGGAGCAGTAGTAGCTATTTACCAGCTCTTTAGAGGGCCCTGAGAGACGATGCCCAGGACGTGAAGGCGGAAAGTATTCAGAGTACCTTGCTCACTACAGGCAACTGAGGACATAGGGCTCTTGTCAGAGGGGAGGTAGCTGCTGAACACAAATGACCCGTTTCCTGCATTTGGTCCTTGGCAGGCTCTGGCCAGAACATGCCCTTTGATGGATTTGTCACCAAAGAGAGTCTGACACTTTTGGATGGAATGGAAATTACAAAAAGGTTGGAAAAGGAATTAAAAAAAAAAAACTCAGGAACAAAAGTGAGTCTGTTCACAATAAAACAGTGTTGCCACTGGGCCAGTGTTGGGGGTGGGGTGGGGTAGGGTGACCACAGGTGCGGAGGGCCCTCCTGAGAGGGGGAACATGGAGTACAAGATGCTCTTACCTTTGCATCTTGCACAAAGCTGGGCTACTGCCCTGGCAGGGCCTCTGTCCTGTGAACGGATTTGTTGCTCCTGGCTGGGGTGACACATTGCCAGGCTCTGTCCTGGGCACAGAGAAGGGGTCATGGCAGTTGACTCTGTCCCCTCAGCTGTGTGACCCATCCTCCAGTGCACTTGATCCCATCTCCCAGTCTCTTGGAGGTCAACCCAGTGGAAGTCCCTGGCGCCCAGGCTGGTGAACACAAGGACAGGAGCTCAGGGCGTGTTTTGGTTTTATTGTTTGCTTGCCTTGGCAAACCCCCTTCCAAGGGCTTCAGAAGCACACAGTCGAGATGAAAGCATTTCGGAAGCACTTACACAATAATCCTGTCACTCGTGGACTTAGAAAACAGATTGGCTTTTCCAGAGGAGGTGACAAGCCAGAATGTGACCCATTAGCAGTTATCAAGCCCTTCCGCGGGGCCTGGAGGGCCCTCCAACTTGAGCCAGGCCCCTTTAAAACTGCCCTGCAAAACCCTTGTCTAGCAGACGCAGCCAGGACTGCCGCAGGCATGACAATTTCTCATTCACCAAGTTCCTTTCAAAACACATTGCCAACCAGCCCTGTAATGGACCTTACTTGTGAGTCGAACACAATTTCAATCAGTTTCTGCAGATGAAAATGTTAATAACTTTTCACTTTCTCCCTCCATGGCAAACACACACACACTCACGCTCGCCTCCCCAAACCCAGTGCACATTAGATAATGAAAACAAACAGAAAATTCCTAGCAATATATTTTTGATACATTCCACATCTTTGCAGAAACTGTCACCACAAGTTGGTACTTGCCTACATACTTATAATTTTCTTTTTGAATTGCACAAGGAACCATAAGCAAATGATCACTTTTTACTTAAGGAAGAAAGTCAAAATAGATTCTCTTTTTCAGGCTTATATCTGGAGCAGAGTGTTGATCCAGGCTAAAGGCAGCTGGCACAATTGTCCCAGGAGTGTCTGAAGCAGCGGACTTTCTCTGGAGTCACAGGCATTAACAAGTCAGGATGGAAAAGAAAGGCAAAAGGTCTCCAGTCCAGAGGATGGGTTCTGAGGTCAGAGCATTTGCTGAAAGGAGAACTTGGGAGCCATCAGGGCTGGTCCCTCCCAGTTATTATAAAACCCTATCTTCAGGCTGGAGTGGTGGCTCAGCGGTATTGCACTTGCCTGGCAGGCCCGAGTATGCGGGTTCAAACCCAGCACCACATACACAACCAAGTGTTGGAAGAATGAAAAACCAGGTGAAAAACGAAATAAAACTGATTCTTTCTCTGTCTCCCTCTCCCTCTCTCTCTTTAAAAAATAAAAATACAACCCTATCTTCTGGGCTGTGTAAACGTGGTTACAAACACATTCTAAATTCCTGGCATCTAGAGTGGACCCCAACACAGATATCGCCACCACTTCCCCTGATCCTCCTCCTACCTGCTCCCACTGGCTGCTTTCCCTGTCTCCAGAGAAGTGCCCCTGTGCTCTGGCTTCTCTCTGAGTTGCTAGCGGATGTATCCCAGGGAGTCTATGAAATGCTCAGCTGTATTTTTGTTTGATTTAAAGAAAAAAAAATCTTGACCTCTGAACGCAGGTTTCCTTTTGTCTTGGAGGTAGACAAGTTCCTGGGATGAGTGTGCATTTGCTGTTCTCCCTCCTCAGCCAGGGAGACCAGGCCACTGCATGCCCTGTCCCCCAGTGGTAGCCCACCCTCCTGGAAGATCTGCAGTGCAGCAGCCTGCTCCTCGCAGGAGCTCCGGAGATGTGGAATCTTGTTTGTCCACTTGAATGGATCAAGAGATGCCTAGAAAATTGGATGTGTCCGTGAGGGTGTTTCCAGAGACAATTGGCATGTGGGCCAGTGAGTTGAGGGGCCGAGTCCCACCCTGAGCGTGGGTGACACTGTCTGCCCATGGGCACAGCTGGACCCTTCCTGAGTGCTTGCGCTGGGTCAGTTTTGTTTGTTTATTTTAATTTGGCTGCTGCTGTAGCTTGCAGCTTCTTGGGTCTTTGAATGTGGACTGACACCAGTGCCTGTCCAGGGCACGTCCAGCCATCCGCCTAGACCGGGGCTGCAGCCCTCTGGTTCTGAGGCCCCAGCCTGCAGATGGCCACAGAGGGCCTGTCCGCCTCCAATTGTGCAAGCCCATCTAATCAATTCCCTCTTATGATTACACAGATTTTCGATTGATTCTGCTCCTCTAGAGAACCCTGGCTAACATGGTTCCCTAGAGGAACCCTGGAGCCCAAGAACTTGGCTTCTTCTGTTCCCAAGCACCCCAGTCCTAGGGTGTCCCCAGGACCAGTACTCTGGAAACATAAGACAAAGGAAGGAATAAATACGTGAGTCCTATTCTGTCCTTGAGAAGATGAAGAAACTGAGATTTAAACAAACAAAAAGACTTTGCCCAGACAGTTAGCAGCAAAGATGGGGACAGGCTCTCTGGATATGGCCCTGTGAGTGCAAACAGCCCGTGTTTAGTGCTTCCAAGCTAACTAGGATAAGGTGGAACCCAACCCTCTATTCTCCAACTGCAAAACCTGCGAATTACTGCCCAGTCTTTCTGATTCTATACTTTTAAAAGATGTTATCCCTCAATATAAAAATACCAAAGTCACTTAAATATTGAAAGTACCCAAAGTTCAGGAAAAAAAAAAAAACAAAGGAAACTACAAATTTAGAATTCCAGAGAAAACCACCCACATCTTGATGCATTGGGCACCAATCTTTAATGTCTTTTTCTTATAAAAATACTTTTTTAAAAATGCAGTTGTAATTGTGCTATACTATAACTGTGTGTACTTAGTCTTTTACTTTAATATTATAGCGTTACCTGTGCTGCCCCCCAGTGATTATGAAACTTTTGTAAGCAGAATTTATAGGACTGTATAATTTTTCAGGAAATTAATGTAACAACAAAAAAGTTTCTAATGAATCACTTTAGATTTTTTCTAAGACTTTTTTTGTATTTTTTTGTATTTTTTATTAGAAGTATATAGAGATACAATTGAGGGGGAAATAAGACTTCCTTATTATAAATGCTATTGTTTTGAATATCTGTGTAGCAAAGGAGATGTTTCCATTTCTGGAATATTCTTCCCTGGGATATATTCTCAGTGTAGAATCACTGGATCAATATCAAGTAATTCTCAAGTAATTTTCAAAGCTTAGGTTGTATGTTATTTGTATGTTATTAGATTTATGTTGCCAAATTTTGTCCAAAGAATAATATAAATTTACATAATATCTAATGATGTACAAGACACTCTTTCATCATACTTTGATAAATACTGTTTCCTTTTTGCTGAGGCTGACTTTGAACTTCTGATCCTCCTTCCTCAGGCTCCCGAGCTATTGGGATTACAGGTGTGTACCACTGTGCCTGGCTTGTCAGATTTTGTCAAAGGCTTTTCTTGGGGGGGGAGGGGTAAGGGTGGGAGAATAGGGTGGGATCTAGGGGGTAAATCTAATTTAAGAATATATACATATCATATTGTTACATTGGATGCATTTTTAATTGTACAATAACTAAATTTTGTAATAAACAATAAAAATAAAAAATTTTTGAAAAGGCTTTCCCTGTATGTGATGTGGTCACCTAGTGGGTTTTCTTTTGTGCTAATTCATTTGGTAAATTATGATTTCAAATGTTAAATCAACCTTTCATAACAGTCATGATGATCTATGATTGATTTGGTTGCTCAGATTTTGTTTAGAACATTGACTTCTGCGATCACAAGGGTATTGGTCCTTAGCTATTTTGTGATGTCATTGTTCAGTTTATCTATGAGGGTGATGCTGACCTTGTAGGAGCTGAGAAACAGTCCCTCATTTTAAATTTTCTGGAAGAGTTTGTGTGATATGGTCACTATTAATTCTTTCAGTGGAGAAGTCACCAATAAAGCTACCCAGGCCTAGAATTTACTTTGTAGGGAGGTTTTAAACTACAAATTCAACTTTTGTAGTAGAGTTAGGGCTGGCTACTCAATTCATCTACTTCTTTTTGAGTGGGCTTTGATAATATGTGCCATTTGATATGTTGTGTTCATACTTCCATTCAGAGAAAATGATTTTCTAATTTCCCTATTGATCTCTTTGTGACCAATGGATTATTCAATGTATGCTATTTCTAAATATTTCATGATTTACCAGATACCTTTCTGTCATTGTTTTCTAATTGAATTCCATTTGGTCAGAGAACATGCTTTATATTTGTTTGAATTCTTTTAATTTTTTGAGCACTTTTTTATGGCCCAGAGTTTAGTCTTTGGTAAATATAATGTTTCTTTAAAAATAATGTGTGTCTTCTTGTTGGTGGGTGGAATATTCCACAAATATCAATCAGATCAAGTTGGCTGATAGTGATATTTAGATATTCTATATTTCTAGTGATTATCTACTTCTTTGATCAATTTGTTCATAGAGGAATATTCAAATCTGTAACTATCATTGCGGGCTTTTAAATGTCTCTTTGAAGCTCCGTTGGTTTTGCTCTTGTAGTTTAAAGCTCATAAACATTTAGAATCATTACATTTCTTGATGGAACAGCTCCTTTTTCATTACAAAATGAATAATATATTATGCATTTCATATGGTACTATCTGCTCTAAAATCCACTTTGATATTAATATAGCCACTCCAACTTTCTTTTAATTAGAGTTGACATTGTATATATTTTCCATCCATACTTAACCTCTTTGCATCTCTATATATAAACTGTGTTTCTGGTAAGCAATGTGTATAGTCTTGTAGTTTCTGCTTTTAACTGGAATGTTTAGATCATTTACATTTAGTGTGCTTAAGGATATAGCTAGGGTTAAGTCTATCATCTTGCTGTTTGCTTGCTATTTATTTCTTCTGTTCTTGTTCCTTTGCCTTCTTTTTCTCAACCTTCATTTGGATTCATTGAATATTTTTGTTATTCTATTTTATCTCTTTTGTTAGCTTATTAGTCCTAACTTTGCTGTTATTTTAGTAGCTCAGGGTTTACAGCATACATCTTTAGTCCTGCGATTTTTCTTCAAGTGGAATTACACCTCTTCACAAACAAGAATTTTTCAATAGTATGCTTCCATTTCTCCCTTCCCAGTCTTTGGTTGTTATCATAAATTTTACTTTTATGT
>PVKS010049314.1:0-12041 GCA_004027875.1 Aplodontia rufa
TCAAATTATTTTTAAGCCTTATTCTTTCTCAGATTCTCATTTCAAAATCATAAAAATACTGAAATCTCTTTTTATAATTATTTGATAATAAGTACCCTATGACTAAGAATTCTGCTCCTTTTTATTAATCCAACAGATATACATGTACAATAACAAAATATGTATGCACAATGTCAATAGTTGCGCAATTTATAAATGACACCTAAATGACCCTGCTCTCTCTCCCTGACTCCTCATTCTTGTCTTGTATGACATGAGGATATATTTAATTTCCTCTCATAGTTTTAAAATAAATTAGTATGCATTTTGTCATGTTGTTCAGAATTCTAATTTTTTTGTGACTATTTCCTTATTGTGGATTAAAACAGTAAATAGTATGAAGAAGAAAATCATGATAATTTTTTGAAAGTCATTTAATAATGATAATTTGCTTTCACAAGAAGGATTGTGTGAGATGACACTGAGAAATTTAAATTTAAATCTCTTCTTTGGATATTTATTTTATTCTCAAAAATATTATAGATACCTGTGAGTTTGAGTTGAACGTGGTCCAACCTGGGGAATGCAATAAGAAATAATTGTGCATTACTGTGTATTGATTGTTTAATTCAGCCTGTAAAAGAAGCTGTAAGACTGGAGTAAGACTTTACAAATTAACACTTCACAAAATGTAAAATGATTAGCTCACACCCACATTTATTAGTACAAATACCCCACTACATTCCATTTCTCCTTGTTCCAAATTCTATCCTTTTTTTTTTTACAACACTTTGCCCACATTTAGAGAAAAATACTTCTGAGTGACTTTCTGTTACTCTTTAATCTGGAAAATTTGTGAAAATTATTAGGGCTATTTTGTTTTTTTTAGGAGAGTCTCCATTATGGAAAAATCCCTTTAAGGTTTCTTTTATCTCCTAAATGGATAGGTTACTTCTGGAGTCTCAAGCAATAATAAATCTAAATCAATTTTAAACTAACCTTTAAGGTTAGAGAATGTAAAATGGTGTAAACTAGAAGCTATAAATTACTCTTTCAAACAGATTTTTTTTTTTAAAAAGAGATACATGATTAAAGGCAGATCTAATTCTCTGTGGAAGGAATCAGAAAATTGTGTTTACACATATATTAAAGTTACTTTTAATGCATGAACTTTGAAAATTAGTCTCATAATGTTGACATCTACCCAAGAGGTTCTTAATAGTATATGTGTGTACAAGACAAGTATCAAATTTAAATGCTTGTCTCCAACTCTATAGTTTTTAGCATTGAATGTACCACTCAAAATTATTTCAAGCTTGAGTTGCAGTATAATCCTCCACCCAGGGACTTCTTAGGATTATTTCTAATTTTGTTCCTTACTAAATACACTTTTTAACAGGGCCCAATGAGACCGATTAAGATTGTGAGGTATTTTAGTAGGGTTTGTTTAAGGTAATTCAGTCCAATGTAAAAGTTTCATTCCACCAGAGGGAATAATCTGGTTGCCCTGGTACAACCTACAACTAATTACGGCAAGACTAGATCACTTTGGAAAATTAGCTTCCTTATATCCAATTGTATCATGAGACTACTGGTGTCCCATCTCACATGAGACTTCTCAAAGACACAAACTATCTCATGGTTCTCTCTAGCTAACACTCTTAGCTGTGCAATGGAGTATTAGTTTAAGCACCCGGTGGGAATCACACTAATGGGAAACCATCCAAGTAGAATTGGCTCCAATCATACTACCTTGAGAACGACTTCATCTTTAATTAAAAAAATTTGTATAAATATTCTCCATGGTACAGATAATGAATGGCAGCAATGGAGAAGAGCTTTGTAAGTTTCTGATATATCTCCAGGGTTTGCATTCTTCAACCTTGGAAGTTAGTTTAGAGTTGATTTGTATTTATTACTGCTTCAGTAGAAATGTTGTTCTTATATTGTTCATTAGGTTTAATACACGTAACCCAGTATAAATGGGAAAAAAGAAAAGCTATTTTCTTAAAACTATTTCCCTTCTTCATAGACAAATTGAGCTACAGTTTTTCTTGCTTCTAGTAAATCATATAAAAATAATGTTTTACTGAATTTCTTGGCATTTTAAACACTTTTTCTTTTACAAAGATCTGTTTGAATGGCAAGATAGAATTTAAACAATTTCTTTTGAGATTTACTAACATTTGTTGGGAGAATTCAAAGAAGGTATTTCCATTAGTTGGTCAATAAGCATAGTACAACCTTTATTTCACTCAAATAATATGCTTTTGATTATCTGTAATCCCTTCAGCAGCATATTTGTATCCTCACAGCTATTACTTGATGATTAGATTAGTTTTGTTTTGAGTTTATTAGTTTTGTTTTGAGGTACTGCGTGGCACAGTGCATTATTCTCAGCTAGTACTTCTTTTGTTTGTTGGCAGTGCTGGGGATACAAATCAGGGTGCCTGACCACTGAGCTACACCTCTAGACCTCAGTGAGTACTTTTAGCCAGGTCAGCCACACAACAAAATTATGAAATAATTTTGCTATTATAGATTATTTGCCTTATTATCAGCTAGATATCAAAATCAAATCATAAGTACCTAAAATAATGAGAATGGCTATGAAAAATCATCCTTGTCTAAGTCTTCTCAAAGACATCTTATTGTACTTTATCATTTTTAAATTTTTTTCTTCTTGTCACATTAGGGGTAATTAGCAAAATAATTAAGGGATGAACTCCCTGACTGTAATGATCCAAACTGGTAAACATGAAAGAAGAGAGTACAATGGTAAGAGCGCTCTGTCTCTGCATTCTATTAGAGCAGTGAAATTTGGTCACTTACATTTCAGAATAATTGAAAAGGAAATCAAGCACTGTGTTAAGTTGATTAAAAAATCAACAATTTTACTTTTTGATTGAGGCTGATTCCAGATATTAAAAAATTAAACTATAATTCAAGATTTTTACCTTTCATTTCCCAGAATATCATATCACATAGAAGTATGGGAATTTTTATTTAAAGAAAAAATAATGTAAAGAAAGAGATAATGCTTCAAAATGTAAAAATTTTCCCTAAAGTGGATAGATATTCTTGCCATTTATAGTCAAGTAAGAGAGCTTCAGTTTTCAAAATTGACTATCAGATGATTATTTGACAGAAAATAATTATTCTTAAAGAAATATTTAATTTTAGATACTTAAGATACAGCATTCCTGCATAAAAATAATATGCCAAAAGATTACAAGCATTATTCTACCTAAAGAAGGGAAGTAAGAAACAGAGGAAGACTGAGATTTGAATTTTAGATACTATCTTTCAATACATTCAAATGTGAAAGTTGTGTTTTCTTATGCCATGGATATACCTTAAGTAATTTAATCTAACATATAATTCAGAGCAAATCCTATTTGTATGCTTCCTAAACTGATAACCAATTGGGGTATACGTGAATAGTTTCATCAATGAAAAATTTCATATTTTTGAAGGAAGTCAATTTCATTTTCAAAAAGCTTTGTCTCTTAGAATTTTCGTCCTATTCAGTAGAGAGGTGCTTTCCTGTGGCTCCCTGTCATCGATTGTAATTCTACCATTTGTGTTCTTGAGAATGTCAAAGTTTTAGTACAAGTTCTTTAAATATTAATGGCAGTGACTTTAGTCACCTGCTATAGTATTTATCTCCATAACGACTTTTGTCAAATCTTACCTTCCATGGGCAAACATAACAATACTGACTCCCCTTGTGAACTTATTATACTGTATTATCTGGGTCTTTAAAATGTAGTAATATTTAGGACTTAACACAACACTTACTCCTTCATTTATTTTAAAAGTATTAGTGCTATCTGAACCCTCTGCTAAAGATGAGGATGTAATTCATTGACTTCTTGGGTATTAATATCTTGGAAATAACTGATGACAGAAGTTGCCCTTCCTCTGGCATAAGACATGCCAGCGTTTTATTAATACTTTAGAGAAAAATAGAGTTAGATGAAAAAAATGAGTTATGACATTATGACACGTTCATTATTTGGAATATACATAAAAGAGAGTGCAGGAACAAAGGAGGGAATAATGCTATTTGTGAACATTTAAAATAATAACCATATATAGTTCTAATAAAATTGCATTTATCATATTATCTTTAGAGCTAAATATCATAGTGTCATATTTTTCCTGTGAAAATGTTTAGACAAGACTACATTCACCAATACCAAAATAAAACAAAACAAAAACTCTGAATGAGCCCATTCATATCTCAGAATAGATATGGATACTTCCTTTTCATTTTTAAAAAATTTTATTATTATTTTTAAAATTTTGAAACATAGTCTCATTAAGTTGCTTAGGGCCTTGCAAAGTTGCTGAGACTGGTCTGGAACTTGCAATCATCTGGCCTCAGGCTCCAAATTTGCTGGGATTGTAGGCCTGTATCACTGTGCCCAGCTCCTTTTATTTCTTAAAATAGTTCTATCTAAAAGGAATTTGAAGGCCATTTAAAAATGGTGACCTTTTTTCATTATCCAAAATTTTCTATAAAGTTAATTCACAAAAGTACTGTCAAATTTATATACTGATCAACTGATCAGATGTCTACATTTACTAGTAGCCTAGAGATTTCTAGTTTACTTACCCTCATGAAAGGTTATAGAGGGGAAATTGCCCCTGTAGTTTTTTGTTTGTTTGTTTGTTAGTATTGGTTCATAGCAAATTTTTATTTTAAAAAATGTAAAAGATAGACATTTTGTATCTGTTAGTAATACTTGGACATGCTTCATTTAATAAGGAATTTTAAAGCACATATTTTACAACATTTCTGAGTTTGTAAGATGAATTAAACTTATATATTTTACATATAGTAGAAAACTTTTTATTTTAAACCCAAGACAGACATATATTCAGGTATAATCACTAAAAGTTTTATCCGCCAGATGGCACTGCTAGGCATGACTTTCATGGGCATGTCAATCTGATGCTTACATAGTAAAATAGACAGGCCCTGAATTTCTTTAACTAGAAGGGTATGAATATAGTTAGGGAGTCATTTTTTCTTATAAGGCATTTATTTTGCAATTAGTAATTTGAATTTGATGTGGTTAAATATGGAAACTTGCATAATTTGTGAAAATTTATAGATATATAAATCCTATTCTGAGTTATTATTTTTGTTGCCAGATTAATATGTTAGCAGATAAATCAATAATTATTAACAGTTATTTGTCACCTGATTTTGAGTAGTGGAAACTATATGTGGAAACTGAAAAGACATATTTTGAATGTCATTTCACTATTATTTTAAAATTCAAAAAATAAAATATAATGACAATTCATATGTTTTTACCTTAAAAATGGTCCAGGCTGGGGAAGCATTTGTCTAGCATGTGCACGGCCCTAAGTGTGATACCCAGCCCTGGGGGAAAAGAAGTTCAGATACTAGTCATGTATTTTGGTTTGAGTATTTGGGTAGGTGCTTCTTCAGTTCAGACAATCTGATCACAAAGTTTATCTTCACATTACATAATTTGTCCAACCCTTTCCTTCTCAGGACAGTAGAAAATTTTTTAAAAATTAAAATTCTTAGAAACTCAGCCAAGCAATGGACAACTTTTGATTGTTCATCTCATAATATATGAACATTATTGAATAAATTTACATCACTTCTGAATTATTCTTAAAGGATATATGCATACTAGACTTGTGAGATTCTGCTACCCACTTCCCCTGGCTTCCTAGCTTGAGATATGAGTACATGCACTCCAACCATGATGTGACAGCCTTGCTAGAGGCTCAAATCAGTGAGAATGCCCAATCTTGAGCTTGAAACTTCAGAACTGTGATCCAAAGTAAACTTCTCTTGACTTCCGAAGTAGTCTGTGTCAGATAGTCCACTGTAGTAACGCAATGCTGAGTAATACATAAAACTTCCATTTAGAATGATGTAAGCAAATGATGAGAGAGAAATATTAATTTGTGCAACAAAAGAGTCTAGTGTATTACTAAAGCTGATTCACAGGCCTCTGTGTCATCATGACTCAAAGTCATGTCATTACAAGTTCAAGTCTAATGGAAAAGATAATATGCTCTTCCTGTTTGGTTAAGTAAAAACTCAAGAGTTAGTTTGATTGGAACTTTCTGGGTCATGTGTCAGACTCTGAGCTAAACTCTTCTGGGAGGCCTTGGTCACATGCCTGCCCAGGTGCTCTGTGTTGCTTACATGTAGTTTGAGAATTGGGAAAGAATATTAGGAATGATGTGTAGTAAGGTGGCAAAAATTCAAAAGGAGCATCGTGCTGGGCTGGAGCAGTGGCTCCGTGGTTGGAGTGCTTGCTTGGGTACGAACCGCAGGACCACATACACAAATAAGTGTTGGAGAAACAAAGGCCAAATGAAAAAAATAATTAAAATTGATTCTTTTTCTCCCTCTCTCCTTCTCTTTCTCAAAAAAGTGCTAAATCTCTTTAAAATTTTTGTAACAAAATTCCTTTAATGAACTTTACAAAAAACACTTTTTTCCCAATTTCAAATATTTACACTGTCAGTTCTTCCTCTATCTTCTTTTCATTGCTTTGTAAAGGCAGTTTTCAAGTTAAGAATGGCTAACAAGGGGCTGGAGTGGTGGCTTAGCAGTTAGTAAAGAAAAAATTGATTCTTTATCTCACTGTACTTCTCTTTAAAAAAAAAAAGAAAAACAAATAAAAAATGAATGGCATAAAAGGAAACAATGGTGGAATGAATCTGACCTAACTTTCCTATGTACATTTGTAAATATAACACAGTGAATCTCACTATCATGTATAGTCATAAGACACGAATTAAAAAAAAACTGTAAGTAAATAGCAGAAAATCAGTGGAGTAGAGGGAAGGGAATGGGGAAGAAGGACGGGAGTGAAAGGGGAATTACTGGCCACTGAATGAGAACAAGTTCTATTCCATGCTTTTATGTCAATGAATCTTAATGCTATGTATAACTAAAAGGAACCAATTAAAATTATTATAAAAATAAAAATTCTTTCATGGAAAAAAAGAATGGCAAACATTTTCTTGTAAAAAGTGAAGGACTTATATAAAATTTAATGTAAATTAGAGATTTTCTTACTAAAATAGTTGGAAATTCCTGTTATCCTAGTGACTTGGGAGGTTGAGCCAAAAGAATCACAAGTTCAAAACCTGCCTCAGCAACTTGGTGAGACCCCAACTCAAAATATAGAAAGGGTAGGGGGTGTGGCTCAGTGGTAGAACACTTGCCTACAATGTGAGAGGCTGTGGGTTCAATCTCCAGTACCACAAAAATAAACTCATACATAAATAATCTTGAAAGAGAAAGACTCTGCAGATAAAGTGCACAGAGTCTGTGTGTATTGCATTTCATAAATTTGTGGGTCACTATATTAATTTTAATGGTGACAACTAATTTGCCATTAATGAGGTACTCATCAATTTGGTGAGTTCTTCTGTTTGAGAAATAATGTGAGGATAGATGATTCTAGTCATTCAAATCCCTGTTGAAGCTGAGATGACATAAATACTATGTGTACAATTGAATTGCAAATAATAAGATATTTGTAATAGAATGAACATTTCTTTAGGAACAAAATTACGAAATAGCTTTCCCCCAACATTGTTATTTTGATACCTTCTTTTAATTCCCTAATTATCTCTATCAGCTTCTATAACTCTCAGATATAGTTAGTTTTTAAATTCAGGCAAAAAGCGAATTTTTAAAACTTTCAATCTCATTTACTTCAGAACTAAGCCAGTGCCTTGCAGCTTTTAGAATTCATAACTCAGAAACGAAGGATAGGGGAAGATCATCATGGTGGATGACAGAGGGTTTCATTTCTTACAATGCTCTGATTCTGGATTCAAATCCCACCAGTGCTACAGCATCAAGAAGAGCAAGTGGACCCATCATTGCTGGAACTCACTAGGGAATATCTGTAGATACTGGGAGACATGGAAATCTATAAACATTGGCAGGTGAAAAGATCTCCACCAAACCCAGCAGACTGCAGTGGAAAACTGCATCTCGTGGTGGATATGGTGATACTGCTGTCAGTGCTGTAACAGTGCTGGGGAGAAGGGAGGAGAAGCACTGACTTGCAGGGGCTGAGGTTTTGCCACAGTGAATTCTGAAATTTGGAGAGAGCCCTAGCATCTAGCTATTCCTGAATCGCCTAAAAACATTGTGGGCAACACAGGGTCTCTTACTTGACCATGAGGAGAAAGGAGAGTCACCGATTTGACTGAAGAGACAGGGAGAGGGAGCCAGGAGTGTTTTCATTACTCCACCATGAGTCACTTCAGATCCACGGGGATCCCAGTGGAGCAGGAGATGGTCAGGGTCTGAGGCTTCCTAACCCAGGGGTCTCTGGCTCAGGGAAAGCAATGAGAGTCCAGATAATCCTCTTTCCCCTCCCGACATTTGGAGGTCCCAGGCCAAAATCAAAACCTGTAAGGCACCATGTCCTGCCAGAGTATCAATACACACAGTCAAAAATTAACAAACCTGATCACTCAGGACTTCTGACAAGCAGAGAGAGTCCTGTGACTTTTCTGGAGCTGCATAGCCCCCCAATCTCACATAGTAAAGGTCCTGATGGCTGTGTATCTCTGAGATTTAAGAGCCTGACAGCTCTGTAAAGGTCATATTTCCCAGATTGAAGGTCACTGATAGCTTTCAAAAAGACCCCATCTCACAGCTTTAAGGTCTTAAATGCTCTGTGAAGAACAACTTCCAGGCACACCTTCTAAGTGGTCTCAGCCCAGCAAAGCTCCGGAAGATGGTTTTATCACTAGCTCTGCTTACAAACCTGCAAAGAAGCATAACCAGACTGGACATCATACCAGATGATAGGAGTAGAAAACCACACATCAGGCTGCAAGGATTAGTTCCCATGACATAAATAAAGAAATAATGTCAGTGGAAATACTCCCAATTTCTCATATAGAATTGTTTTCTGTTTCTCTCACTTTACTTTTACTTGTATTTCTATTTTTATATTTTTGGTTCTTGATTGCTTTTGCTTCTGTATGTACCCTGGCAGTGCAAACTGGCATATGAACATATATACTTAGACAAACTAATTTTCTTTTTTCTTTCCTATTTCTTCAATGTAAACATTTGTCCTTGCCCTGCCTTCTGAGGGTTGGATTGTGGATCAGTACAGTTTGCATGTGATGTTGAGTTCTAATTGCATACATCTCCTCTAATTCCCTCTATTTTTCCTTTTGGTAACAGCCAATATCTATGCTCTCCCCTCCATCCTTCCTCTACCTTGTTACATCTGTTTTTTCCTCTCTGTACCTCTCAAATTTTTTTTACCATCAAATCCTATACATTCTCTACCACCTCTCTGCTTACATTCTCTATACCTTCCTTTCACGTCTCCTTTTATCTCTCCTACAGGTAAGCCTACCACCTCTTTCCTCTAATTGGGTGTTATGACTTCAACCTCCAACATTAATACTATTGTGATTGCCAAACTCAATATCTGTTGGTTGCTTTAAGCCAATTGTAGATGATGGTTAAATTCTATTCTCACTGAAAGCAGTTGAAAACCCCATCATTGCTCTCAGAGTTGGCAAAAAATCATAATAATTATAAGAGTAACTAAGTAACCAATTTAATGCTGCTCATTGAAAGCAGTGGTTGTTCACACTGCATGATTTCTCATATCTTGTGAGGTGCTGGAAATCTTAATGGATTCTAATACTCCAGAAGCTAGGTCCTCTGCCTCTGATCTCCATTTCCCTGATGGCACCACAACTTAAGCAAGGGATGGGGTCATAAATGCTAATCCACCAACAAGGATCCAAGGAGGAATAATCAGGGAGGGATTTCAGGATTCATCCTTTGGCACAGACCCTTACATCATATTCAGCGAAAAGCTTCAAAACAAATGAGACAATCATACACAAAGTCTCACACACAAATAAGAAGAAAAACAACCCACTTAAAGAGTAAGTCCTTCAATAATGAGAAAACAGGGAAAACAGGTGCACAAACTTTATCCTGCAAATCCACAAAGGGGTTGACAGACAGGGAGCTGGATGAAAACTAAGGGAAAAGTAACAACAATCTAATTATTAAAATGATTAAAGAATTAAAAGAAGGTAACAGAGCAAGCATAGGAACTGAAATATTAATAATAAAATAGATATACTGAAAAGAAATAGGGCTCTTAGAATTGAAAAGCACATTCAACCAAATTAAAAGCTCAACTGAAGATTTTAGTAACAGATTAAATTCAGTAGAAAATAAAATCTCAGCTCTTGAAGAAAGAACTTCTGATAATAAAGATAGGCTGAACAATCTTGAATGCACACAAGACAGAAAAGAAAAAAACTTATAGAACAAGATCAGAATTTTTGAGAGGTCTGGGATGAAATCAGAAGACCAAACCTGAGAGTAATTAGGATAGAGGAGAACATTGAACTACAAGCAAATGACATAAAGAACATTCTCAACAAGATAGTTAAAGAAAAATTTTCTCTGTATCAGAATTGAGTCAGACATGTAAATTCAGAAAACAGAAAGGATACCAAATGGACCCAACCAAATGAGAAAGTCACTGAGACACATCATTTTCAAAATGTATAACAGAGAACACAAGGAAAGAAGATTAAAATCTGCAAGGGAGAAGCACCAAGTCACATTCAGAAACAGAACAATCAGGATCATTTCTGATTTCTCAACTCAGACCATAAAAGTAAAGAGGGCCTGGAAGGAGATATTATAAACCCTGAAAGAAAAAACTGTCAGCTGAGGTTATTATACCCAGAAAAACTTAGTTTCAAATTTGAAGAGGAAACAAAAACATTCCATGACAAAAACAAACTAGCAGCATCCATAAGCACAAAACCAGCACTACAAAGAATACTCAGACAAACTTCTAATAGAGGAACAAACAATTTCCAAAGCCCACAAGCAGAGAAAATTCAACAATAGTTTAATCTACTAAAGGATAACCAAGACAGCACAAATTCATCAAAAAAATCACAAAGACAGTAATCCAAAAATCACATTTCTGTTCTAACAGTGTGAATGGTTTCATTGTCCCAATTAAATGACACAGATTAGCGGATTGGATCAAAAAATAAAATCTGACAATATGCTGATTACAGGAGACACTTTGTATGGCCAAAGATTGAAGGTTAAAAGGATGGGACAACACCTACCAGGTTTATGGCCCAAGAAAACAAGCTGGAGTTTCTGTACCTATATCCAACAAAGTAGATTTCAACCAAAAATTAATCAGAAGAGACAAAGAAGGAAACTGCATTTTAATAAAGGGAACAACATGACAAGAAGATATAGCTGTTAGTAAACATCTATGTCTCAAATGTCAATGATCCCAAATACGTGGAAAAAATACTTCATGACGTAAAGTGCCTGATAGTCTACTACTGAGTGACTTCAATACACTTTTATCACCAATAGATAGATCATCAAAGCAAAAAATCAATAAAGATATCTCCAGCCTAAAAACACTATAAATCAAATGGACATAACAGACATCTATAGAATATTCCATTCCAAAACAGCTAAATTTACCTTCTTCTCAACCACACATGGATCCTTTTCCAAACTAGATCATTTTCTAGTTCACAACAGAAATCTTAATAAATACAAAAACTGATATAATACCATATACCCTATCAAATCATAATAGGATGAAGCTATTAGTAATCAACAACAAGAAAAACAATAGAAATCACATAAATACATGGAGATTGAATAATACCTGCTTAAAGGAAGAATGGATCAGAGTATAGGAGAGCAGAAATCAAGAAATTCTTGGAAATGAATGAGAATGAGGACATAACAGAGGGGGGAGGGTATATGAAGAACTCATAGGAGTCTGGTGATGGGGAAGATGGGGGAACCATTCCAGAAGCCGATGTTATTCCTACACTAGATACCCATTTAACACATGAGTTCTTCTGGGGGAAACTGCAATAGATGAAACCCATAGTAGCTTATCTATGCATTAGCATTACCCCTGGTTATCAAAGTTTATACACATTGATTGCTACAGTTTTGACAATGTTTCCCCCTCATCTGTATCCTGTAT
>PVKS010049315.1:0-12046 GCA_004027875.1 Aplodontia rufa
TGTATATATTTTTTAGTATAACAAAGTTCAATGTTATTTTCTTTTCAGTTAGGGAGTTCTGATTTTCCCAACATGGTGTGTCAAAACTTGTACACTCTTTTAGAGCATGATAAAAAGAGGAGCAATCTGTCAACTCTGATAGCATCTATGATAGCAAAAGTTTGGGCAATTATTTAAAATAAATATCCAAGAGCTACATTGAGATTAAGGGCTGTTGAAAATATTTATAATTATCCTTTGGAATTTTCCAAGAAATAAAGGTGATTTCCCACCCTTATCTCATGTAATTTTTAAAACGTTCTGGAATTTAGGGATGAAAATAAGGCAAAAATTAAACAAGATCGTTCAGGGAGTTTTCAGTGGAGCTAGGAATTGAATCTGGGCCTACTGGATTTCCTTCTAGCTAAATGATTTGTATGTTCAGGCCCCTAAAGCTCCCTTTAACTACCTAACATTGCCCTTTCTGATCTACGGCTTCTCCCATTCTAAGCTGGTCTTTGTGAAGATGTTTCAGAAATTTCTGATTTCTGAAGTAGATTTATACTTTTCATTTTATTTTTATAAAAAAATAAATTGAGAGGCAGAAAATTTCATCGAAGTGAATAAATTCTTAAATCAGGAAAAGAATCTGCCATTTCTTTGCTTCCAGATCACCACTTTTTTTTTCAATTCAACAGAACAATTCTGGTCATTTACCCTTCCTAACACTCTGGTCAAAATTTAATCTATGTTTTCAGTTTTATGTGCTTGACATGCTCACTGGTTAATTGTTAGTCGATGGCATCTTGAATTAGTTGTGTGTTAACTTGCAATTTGTGTTTAACAGTTGCCATATCACTAAAATGCAGCCTTCCTTAGCCTTTCAGATTCAAAGGTCTGTCCGTGGTTGAACTCTAGGCATTTGTACGGATATTTGGCAAAAGGATGTAGTCAGAAAGGGACATGGGGCAGAAGCATACTGGTAGATTTTCCATAAGCATCAAGAATTCAAAATTTAGTCAAGAATGTTGGATAAAACTCTCTGTGGATGCTTCCCATTAATGAAATAAAGTTGCAACAATTTCAGGAAAATCAATGAATCAATGTTGAATATTCTTTCTTTCTTTTATTTTTTTGGTTCTAGGAATTGAAACTCGGGATACTTTACCACTGAGTCACCTCCCCAGTTCTTCATAATTTTATTTTTAACTTTGCGGCAGTCTTACTAAATTGCTAAGACTGGCCTTGAACTTGGTGATCCTTTAACCTCAAGCCTCCCCTGTGTCTGGAATTACAGGCACGGACTACCACACACTGCTATTTTCTTATCTTTTAACTAAAGGGTAATACATTGACATAATATTTAAAAGGTAATGTCTTATTACACCTACACATATTCTTTGTAGTAAAAATTGCCATTTTAACTTGTTTCAGGGATTATACTTTTTATAACACTCCAATTAGCCCGTATAGGATTGTAATAATGTAGGCAGTCCCAGCACATGGTGACTGCAGTACAATTACAGTACTTAATGATTTATAAGGAACTTTTAATTGCATGATCTCAGTTGCAATTCTAGTTCTGACATTTATAGGTCTATTATTGTTACTTTATAAAAACTAACAAATGAACACTTAATGATATTAAATGATTTAAAGAAGGAAAAAAATAGTTAATGCTTTGATTTGAGTCCATTCCATGTTTTCTGAGTGCAAATTATTTAGAAAATAAGTATTTATTGAGCATCTACTATATACCAGGCACTGTATTAAGCACTGGTAAAAGATTAGCAAACAAGACAGGAATATCTTAGTTTATAATCTCCTAAATTATATCCCAAATGGATACAGGTTAATCAAAAGCAAGTTAAAAAAAAACTAACAAGCAAACAAGCAAACAAACAAAAACTTCAAATATTACTCACATACACCCCCAAAACAGGATAGTGTGGCAGTATTGGAGGCAGGAGAAAGGTAATTGTTTTAGGAAAGGTAATCACAGAAAACCTGAAAGATTATCATTTAAGCCCTAAATTATGAGCCGAGAGACAGACCTTAACAGGAGAATGATCATGGTGAATTCAAAAGAAATGATAAGATACAGGGTTGAGAGATACAAATGGAGTCACAGGCAGAGGAGAGGCTATGCTGTATTGAACAATTTAGAATCTAGGAAAGCTATTAAAGAATTTTGAGCACAGATATGGTGTAATCAGAATTAAGTATTGGGAAAATCACACAGCTGTCAAATATGGAAGAATTGCTTGGAGAGGCAAAATTGAAGGTAAGGAAAAATGGGTGGAAGGCTACAGAAATAATCCATCAAAATGGGATGATGTCTTGAGTTAGAGTGGGTATCAATTAAGATAATGAAAAATATTAGCATTTCAGATGCATTTTGTATTAAATCAACAGACTGGGATGTAGAAGGTGAGAGAAAGAAAAGAATCAGGAATAATTCTGGGTGCTTTTGTCTTATGTAAATGGATGCTTCATAGTCTTCATGAAGAAAGACTTATGATATTCAGGTATACCAAATTAATAAACATTTGTGAGTGCATATTACCAACCCATGATTAAGAGGCACTGGAAATAGAGCTATGAAGACAACAGAATTGGTCCCTGTCTTTTTGGAGATTATTTTCCACTGGGGGATGAGGAAGAATGAAGAAATGATATATGTCAAGTAGTGATAAGTTCCATGGAGAAAATCTAAACATTATAAGGAAAAGGGGTAGTCTTAGGGTGGGGCTGTTCTATTATATGTATTTGTTAGGGAGGCCATAGCAGTGAGGTGATATGTACAGAAAACAACAAGGAAAGTTAAGGAGTGAGCCATGCCAAGTCTGATTGGATCCCTGGATATGCACTGCACATGTGAGTTGAACAGCTGGTCAAGTCTACAGTTTGGGAGAGCTTATGAATCAAGATGTAAATTTGAGAACCTTTTGTATGAAACTCTATTTATTTGCATCGGTCTTATGAGAAAAAGAAGAGTGCTCAAGATAGGGACCTTGGGCAAATCAACATAGAAATCACATAAAAAACAGAGAGAGGGGTGGGGTGGGGAGAATGTCCAGTAAATATTAAGAAAACTTAGAGAATAGGATCAGAGAATCAGCAAAAGAGGGAGCGGTCAGCTGAGTTGAATATTGCTGGGAGAAGAGTCATGTTCCACAGCAGCTTTGGCTTCGCAAAATTCTAATTCCTGGTGACCCTGAACAAAACCAATTTAATGTAACAGTGAGGACTCTCAATCAGAAGGAATTGAGAAGGAAGAGAGATAGAAAGAAGCAGAAACGATAGATCTGGGCAATTTTGGAGTTTCTGTGGTCATCCAACACATCTGTTTGTGGCTGGAAGCTCATATAAGATGAAAGGAGTTGCTTGTTTGTTTTTATGATGTAGGTGTTAGAGAACATCTCTAAACTGAGATATGGCCTTAGATAGTGGGGAAAATTGACGATTTAGAAGAGGATGGGATAACTTCAAAAGAAGCATATTATAAAGGCAAGAAAAAAAGGGATCTAAGGCGTAAGGATGAAAGCAGATGGAATTGGCTAGAAAGAGGAACTTTAATTCCATAAGAAGAAGGATACAAAAAATATGTGTGAGAGAATGAGGTGGCAGTTCAAGGACACTGGAAGAGGGAGGATGAACTTGATTATTATTTTCGTTTAAATTTTAGATATTTTTAAATAAGGTATAAGTTGGAATTTGACAGATGAATGTTGGAGGCAGTCAACCCTTAGAGATCTAAGGACAGGAACGTGTGAACTAGCAGTCGCAGAGAATGTGAAAGTGAATTTACTAGCACAGTGTTAAATAGCTGTTAGTATGAACACAAATTTATAGGGAATCCAGTCAGTGAGTATGTGGAATTGATTCCAAGTTTTCAGCTGTTTGGGGATATCTATGTCAAGTATGTAAATGGTTAAAATAAATGAGGATTGAGGGTATTCCAGTTCAGTAAAATGAAAAAAAATTTAGAAGAGACTTTGTGGTTTTAGACCATGAAATATGTGGTTGATAAGAAAGACAGAGGGAACTTGGAGATTATGGGAAATAAAAAATGTAGCAGTACCAATAGACTGAAATTAGCTGTAGGAAATATAGAAAAGTATAAATAACCACATGAGAAAGGGATGACTGGATGGAGACTTTGAGGTCAAGTAGATCGTCATGTGAAGGTGAAGAGGAAGGATTGCTGCAATGAAAGAAGCAAGAATTAAAAGGCCAGGGAATTTGGATGCTTTTCTATGCATGGTAAAGTTACAAGGATTTTGCTGTGTTCATCGATGAGACAGGGTTGGGAGTTTGGAAGGTTACATCATGGTGTAGGAAGAGAGGTAAGCACTATGATATAGGTTTCAGAAAATCAGGAGTTCTGAAAGCAGGTTGGAAGTGACAAGAGGAAGCAATGAGAGGCTCACTTATTTTCCAAACTTTAAGAAGGATGCAGGATAAAGGACAGCATGGGCCTGTACTTGAGAGCGAAGGACTGAAAAGTTCATTTAGAGCAAAAAGTTATAGAAAATTTTCAGAGATATAGTTGAGAAGTGTTACAGTTTGGATATGAGGTGTCCCCCAAAAGCTCATGTGTGACATGATGCAAGAAATTTCAGAGGTGAACTGATGGGCTTATGAGAGCCTTAAGCTGATTCTTGCATTAGTCCACTTGAATGAATTAACTGGACAGTTCTTGTAGGCAGGTAAGGTGTGACGAGAGGAGGGGAGGCGAGTTGTTGGGGTGTGTCCTTGGGGTGTTTGGCAGTGATGAAAATCTCTCTGCTCTTCCTGGTGCCTCGCTCCCAGCCGCTTTCCTTCACCAGGCTCTTCGCCACAATGTCCCGCTTCACCCTGGGCGCTGAGAAAGGAGTCTGCCGTCTGTGGACTGAGACCTCTAAAACTGTGAGCTCCAAATAAACTTCTCTAAGATTGTTCTTGCCAGGTCTTTCCATCACAGCAGCAAAAAGTCTGACTAAAACTAAAAGATAGGAAAGATTGCTAATGACACAGCAGTAGTTCCAGAAGGCACTGTGGAAGCGCTTGAGAGGATGGAGAGGGTTGGGCATTGACGTCGGATTAGGGCATTGAGGAAGCACACTGGCATTCCCGGGATGATCCGTGGTGTTTGGATTTATGATGGTGCCTAAGGGGAACAGCATTATGAGGCGTAATGCATTTGGTCCAGAGTATGTGGAGTTTGAAAATGTTATGTGGCTGTTTGGTCGACAGAAGTACAAAGCAACTGGGATCCTACATAAAAGCCTTGTGTTTTTGATTCCATCAACTTCTTAATCTCAACCTCTTACCATTCCTTCTTAATTGGGACTTCTATACCATAAAATTTTTTAAAAGTCCTGTTTTTATAAGTGAGTATATTGCATGTTATGTAGGAGTATAGGAAAAGGACACTGGCTTGTGATACTCATGGAATCATAGAAAATGAAAGGAAAAATAATTAAAGAAAATAAATAATGGTTGCTTTAGACAAGATAAACTGTAGATTTATGTAAGGAGGGAATGCATAAGTAGAGTTGCAAAAATGCATCTTGGAGAATGGAAATTTTAAATAATTCCTGGGAGAGACTTTGCCTTGCTTGGAAATAAAGTCTTGGGTATTTTAGGCTGATTCTTGCAGTGAATAGAGAATACTCTAGTTAACTCAATTTATTATAAGACTGCCCTTGGGAAACTGAATGGATTCCCATGGAAAATTGAAGAGAGAAATCATACAACATTCTCACTGACCTAAAGTTTGGTGGGGAAGGGCTGGATTCTCAGGATCTCTTTAAAGTTTAGAATTTCTAGTTTACGAAGTTTATCCTCCAAGACCTTGAATCACTTTGGCATACTGCTGGAGTTCTGTTCCAACTATTTCTCCAGTTTTCCCCGGTGAATTCCATACTTCCCTTTGTAGCTGCTAACAGAGAGAATCTGATTAATTTTCATGTCAGACTACATGATCAAGCACACAAGGATAGACTGGCTCTGATCAGGAACAAACCCTTCTTCAGTTAAACAAGATCGGGATGGGAGGGACATGGTCACATTGCTGCTCAGGCAAAAGGGCCCAGGGGTGATAATTCGTTAGAGGGACATGTGGCAAAGAAGTAATGACTCCCATCTATATTAAATTATTTTAGGTTGAAGAAGAATGTGAGCAAATGCCTGAAATTATTTGTACATTTGGACTGAGGAATAATCAACATTCTGAATTCACATATATCTAGTCTTATAATTTTTGTCATTGCATAATGATGGGCCCCGTTTTGGCTCATAGTTTAGATTACTGTAAGAACCTTGTAGATGAACCACAGGAAGTAGGATGATTTAATGTGAGAGTTCTCAAAGGGTTGCTTTTAAAATTTTCCTGGACTGTAATAATCATTTGATGTGAAGATAAATAGGAAGTAGATTTGATAGGAAATTTGCAACTTACTACTAAAATATGCTTCTGTTCCCAGAATTATGTAAAGTTAATGGGACAGAGCAGATTGTCCCTTACTAATATCCCAAATGGAACTGTAGCACAGCTATCTCTGCTAGGATGAGGACAGATAATTTGAGGAAGGGGAGATGAGGACATTCAACTTTGACTTTATTGAAACCTGTCTTCCCACCTCAGGATAAAAGAACTAATGAGAGAGACTTGACTGAGCAGCTTGGCACTTCCTCCTTGTACAAACATTTAATTTTATGTTCTAGAAATCAAAACATCTCCACAAACCTTGTGAATAAAATTAAAACTAATTTAATAAATTTAGCTCTGTTAAAAATTTCAACTAGTGTCTTTCATTGCAGCATTGTGAGAAATAAATTTCTATTTACACATTACCCCAGTTTGTGCTCTTCTGTGGTAGCAGTGCAAACGGATGGAGGTAGTTCACAGTGAAAAGCCAGGCTTAGTTAAAATGATGTTAGTGAATACCAGAATGCATACCCTGAAAACAATTGGTGGAAAAAGATGTTATTGCACTTCTACTTCCATTACTTCAAAATCTGAAGAGGCTATTCTTTACAGAGCGCCATTCAAAGAGCAAAGGTGTTTTCCTGGAGGATTGTAATAAATCGCTCTTTTATGTTTCCCTTTGATTAAGGATAAAATTGCTCAACCTGTACAAAGGTCGTAAGGTTGTTCCTGTTGGCCTGCACTTTGAACCCACCCCCTTGTTTTCTGAGACCCCACAGTAATCTCCATTGGGGCTTTACTGCTTGTCTAATGTCATCTTCTACAGGATTGCTGCTAGCAGGAAAAGTTTTCCATTCCATCGGACTCCACTATGTGCGATAGGACAGAGAAATCCAGGAAGCTGTGAAGATGAGTACAACAATAAATGCTTCATCTCTTCTGTTTCCAATCACTGGCATTGACAGTAATCTTTGGTGCAAGCTATCAAACTTCAAGTTTGCATTCCTAGGACCATATTCCAGCTCCTTCCTTAAACTGAGTGTGAGTTGGGGTAGGGAGTGGGAGTAGAGACTCTTTTTTCTCTCAGAGGAGTCATTTGCTGTAAGTCTCATAAGTCAGATGAAGAACCAGGATTTGGAGAAACGGATCACCGCAATCTCTCAGGGCTACACAACTGAATTCTTCAGGTGTAGCTTCGTAGCTTCCAAAGATATTCAGGAAGTACCCCTGCCATCTAGAAACAATGCAAGAAATTGTATCTTGCTGCTTACAACAAAAGGATAATTTTTCATAACCTGAACTTTATGTTGGGTATTTTCTTTTTCACTAGAATGCATTTCAATGAGGAGAGGGAGTGCGGTGAAGGGGGGAGAGAGAGAGAGAGAGAGAGATGAATAGAGGTGAGGAGTATATGAAATTACACCTACTTTCAAGACCTAGAATGGGTCACAAAGTTCAAAGGTTTAGCTGGGACAGTGCACTCTGCTACACACAATAGAAGAATAGAAGTACATTTTGAATTTCTAGGAAAGGAATCCCTTTCCCACTGAGACAAAGACAACTTTAGATTTTGATGAAAAGCCACCTGAGTTTGATTTCATTGAATAGTTTGAGGAAATATTCAAGAAAAACTAGGCTACATTAAAAAACCACATCAGTAAATAGCAGAATGTTTAAGTTGAAAACAATCTGTGGCAAAAGATGTTAATGCTATTTCTATTACTTCAAAATCTGGAGAAGCTATTCAGCAGAGAATACCTTTTAAAGAGCAAAAGTGACTGCCATGAGCAATGTAATAAATCACTCATTTTTATGACATTTCCCCTTCAAAGTACCAAAAAAGTAAAACTCAGCCTCAACCATATCATTTTAAAATCTTATGAAGGGTGTAAATTTTCCCAAATATTTTCTCCAGTAAAATCTCTAACATAATGACAGGACATTGATACATTCCTCCTCAATTTTCCTGTGCTTTTTAAAATTCTTTCCCTCTTTTTGTAATTTTACCTCTGACATTGCCATACTGCTTATAAGTATTTATTTTTAAAATATCAAATATAAAATTTATGGGTTATTTTTATTGCCAGTATAACCTAATGAGAAGACAAGCAAAAATTAAGAAACATTGATGAATTTAAAAGAGAATTTTTAAAGGTTATACCCACGCAGTCAGCTAACCTCTCTTAGGTTCTTGAATTTTAACATTCTTTTTATTTGGCACAGGAAAAGTGGAAAAGGTGAAAAGCAGGGCTTCTTGTTTCTCGGAAAGGGAAAGGTTATTAAAGTCATACTTATTTGATTTTTTCCCTGGATGGACAAGAGCTCACATTTTTAAGTCTGGGAAGAGTGAATATTCGTTCTATCTACATGAGTCTACTCATTTGCAGACAGGTTGCGTTCCTGGGTGGGGAAAATAGACTGGAACCCACATTGGCATATTAAGAAATGATCTACAAATATCTGATCTATGTGAGTGGCCCCAGATCACAGAAAAGGACAACAGAACCTCATATTGAAGAACAGTCTGGAATCGAGTCCACATTTAGCAGTAAATGATGCTGATATAAGGAAAGAACTGATTTTAAAACTTATGTCAGTTGGGCACTATGGGAGCATTTGCATGACCTGAGACGGAGTGAGTACGTGTGTCAGTGCAGGAAAAGCTACAGCATTTCAGGATTCATACGCCTTTGCTCTTGGTATCCCCTGACTGAGCAGAATAGATATGAACACACAGATATGTGCAATTATTCATGCCACCACCTGTAATTAATTCTAATGCCGATTGATTCAGGGAATCTCCAAGAAGCAGAGGTGACAGCTGTGGTTTAAAACCGAAGGCTTAGGAAACAGTTCCGTTGTGCTGCCACCCTCAGTGGTTGCCTTGGGGTCATGCCATGCCTTGACTGGTCACCTGGCAAATGTCCTCTATCATTACGGACCAACAGAGTTCAAAGTATAGATGTCCTTGCTGTAGGCCCTTTCCCCAAATAGAGCATCATCCAGAAAGTGGTAATGCTAGTAATGGTTCAGGACTAGGTTTTCAGATCCAGGGTGACATATTTGCAAAGAAGTCAGGCCATGCTGAAAAGCAGCATCCAGTGCAAAGTTAGAGGAGGGAAAAGGCCAGAACCTATGAAAGAAAATCAGACGCACCTGTGGGGACCACGAAGACACTGAAAGAGATGATCTCAGGAAACAGGCAAGTGGGATTTGGAACGTCAAGATGTGAATCCTAATGGATATGAATGTTACTGTTCACAGATTAAGTGTGTTTGTGTAGAAGACATCTCTGAGAGGAGTCTTGAACAAGGTTTTCATAGAAAGCAAAACAGAAATTACTTTCCAAGTCTCCGTGGCTGTTCTTCATTTACGCATATTATCAGTAATGACTTGTGCTTTTTAAATGTTTTAGATACTTAAATCTTATATTTTAGTTATAAACTTTACTTCTGACAAGAGAATTTGTTTTTTTAACTAATTCAGGAGCACAACTTGGAGAGTTTATTTTTACCATTTGTTTTATGCATCGTAAACCAAAATGTGCAATTGGAACTAGAGATGAGAGAGTGACGCCACATTTTTCAGATCCAAAGTCCTGGGAACTAAACCATTTGCTTGCTCACCTGCTAAGCACTTGCACTTTGCCCAGAAGGAAAGTGAGTCTAAGAGTGTGAGTGAAACTTTAGTTGGCAGAATTGATGCGTCCAAAGTACCGTGACTAGTATTCTGAGTAGTTGTTGGATCTTCCCTCCAACAGAACGTTGGAGACCATTTAGTTCAATATCTTTACTTTTCACATGAGACACTTTGCGTCCCCAAAAGTAATGTCTCTTTTTCCCATTGGAGCATAGCATTAGTGTCAGAACAAGTATTCGTATTCAAAGGTCTGCTTTCCCACCTTGTTTTGATAGATATTCTTCTGGTATTCTTCCTTCTTCTCTGTTCAGTTAAGTATTCTTCTTCTTCTAAAACTTGAAGATTAGCCAAAACATTAAGCTTTCTTCAGCTCCTCCCACTTACAAACTTGCTTTCCACCATAACAAATGAGGTTATTAAAAAATAGAATTTTCAATCTTATTCTTTTAAAATACAGTATCAGAGTTTTTGTTTGCTTACTTTTATTTTTTTACTATAGAAGTAATATTTGCAGGCATAGTAATATCTAAAGGTCAAGGAAAGCACAAGAAAGAAAGTAAAGGTAGCCAAACCCAGAGACTCAAGGGTCAAATTTTTTCCCTCATTTGTGGAGGCTAGAGTAAAACCCAGGCTTGGGTGAAAGGTTGTTAAACTCAAGTATTAAACCCAGCAAAGAAATAGCAACCCATAACCTAGGGTAACCATAGATATGTGGAGGAAGAGAGGGGATAGGTGGATGTGTGGGAGAGGGAGTGAGGATGGGGAGGAATCTGGGGAGACAATCAATATTGTAGCATACTCTTTACACCCCCGAGAATACAAATAATACTTATGCAATCATTTAACTCTGGAAAACTCACAATCTAAGCATTTATATTGCTTGTAGGTGCGAAATATAGAAGAATCCAGAGACTGGGGTGTAGGCAATGTGGGTGAGATTCTGGTTTAAGAACAAATGCATATCATATTGTTATTTTATATGCATTTATGATTGTATAATAACCAATCTTCTTAATAAAAAATTTAAAAAAGAAAGTAAATGTCACATATCATCCTTCCACCAATTCTTTTGAAAATACATACAGGTTGTATGTCAAACCAAGGAATTCTTTTATTCGTAGTTCTGCTCCTAACCCCTCTAAGAAAGTAATGCACGAATTCATTTTATCTCTGACATTCTGTCATGGAATTTAATTCAAAGCTTCATTATTTCTCAAAAGAACATGCTATGCTTGTGAGAATTCTGCTTCCTAGTTCTTGCTCAGAGGGGCTGGTTGCATGATCACATGGCTCAGCATATGAAGAACAGGTGGCACCATCATGTACAGCATTTGCTATCAATAACATTGGTAGCTTATGTATTTTGTACTTACTATGCGCCAGTCTCTACAACAAGAGATTTACATATATTATGTAACTTAGTCTTCCCAAGAACTCTGAGTGGATGCAGTTCTGTAATCTGTTTTATAAATGTGAACACCAAGGCACAGAAAAGTTATGCAGCTGGACATGGTAGACCAGGCCCGTAATCTCAGTGACTCAGGAGGCTGAGGCTGGAGGATCACCAACTTTGAAGCAAGCCTCAGCAATTTAGTGAAGCCCTGTCTCAAAATTAAAAATGAAAAGGGTTGGAGAAGTGGCTCAGTAGTTATGTGCCTCTGGGTTCAACTCCTGGTGCCCCTGCACAAAAAAGAAAAGAAAGAAGGAAGGAAGCAAGAAAGGAAGGAAGGAAGGAAGGAGAGAAAGAAGGAAAGAAAGAAAGAAATGAGTCTTGGCCTCATGGCTACTGTTCATGAGCACATGGACATGCTATCTTTATTAAGTCTCTTATGGAAAATTAGCAGATGGGCTATCATTCAGAATTAATTCTTGCATTGGTATTGGCTATATAATTTCTTGGAGTCTTTAACTTTGTGAGTTTCCAAATTAACATATGGATAATATATGAAGTGTTTCATTTCAAAAGGCCAAAGTGCCAACATTATCAGGGAAGATTTTTTTTTTTGAGAAAAA
>PVKS010049316.1:0-12085 GCA_004027875.1 Aplodontia rufa
ATCAAAACAGAACTGAAGACCAATGGAATAGAATAGAGGATTCTGAGATGAACCCCCATACCTTTAACTATCTGATATTTGATAAAGGGGGCAAAAGCATAGTGTGGAAGAAAGATAGCCTGTTCAACAAATGGTGTTGGACAAATTGGACAGTCATGTGTAGACAACTGAAGCTGGATCCTTACCTTTCACCCTGCACAAAAATCAAATCAAAATGGTTCAAGGATCTGGATATTAAATCAGCAACTCTCTAATTGCTTGAAAAAGAAGTAGGATCAACACTACATGACATAGGGGTCGGCACCACCTTCCTAAACAAGACTTCCATGGTGCAAGCATTAAAGTCAAGAATAAATGAATGGGATGCAATTAAACTAAAAAGCTTTTGCACAGCTAAAGATTTAGTCAAGAGTTTCAAGAGAACCTACAGAATGGGAGAAAATCTTTGCCTGCTACACCTTGGACAGAAGGCTAATATCCAGAGTATACAAAGAACTCTAAAAACTAAATACTAAAATCACAAACAATCCAATCAACAAATGGGCTATGGAACTAAACAGAAACTTCTCAATGGAGGAAGTCCAAAAAGCTCATAAATATATGAGAAAATGCTCTACATCGCTGGCAATCAAAGAAATGCAAATCAAAACTTCACTGAGATTCCACCTCACTCCTGTCAGAGTGGGGAAAATGAAGAATACGAACAATGACAGTCACTCTTCATCCAACTTCCATCCCTCCATCTCTGTCTCCTAAGCACCCTCTTCTACCTGGGCTGGGTGTAGGCAATACAATAAGAAGACTCTGATGTGAGTCACCCACCTGTGAGCAGGGAGGTCACACTCACCATGGGAAGCGTGTGCAAGTCACCCACCTGTGAGCAGGGAGGTCATGCTCGCCATGGGAAGCGTGTGCGAGTTCACAGAAGCAAAGCGACCTGGATTGGGCAGACAGGCACTGGCTGGGGTCCAGGAAGGCCTCCAGATGGTGCCCCTGGCCTGGAGCCCTCCCGGAGCTCAGCAGAGGCCCGGAGCAGCTTTGGTCCTCCCTTTAACCAGAGCACTGCTCTGTCCCCGCTGAGTTTCCAGCTTAAATACCCAAACAGTCTGCTTGCTGAGATCCATTGACAAGGGGCCACCTCGTATTTGTGACTCATTCAACTACGATACACTGTTCCAGGTACAGCTTGAATGGTGCTCTTTTCAATTGCTCTTTCTCTCGCTGTTCTGTCAGTGACTCTGGGACGTTGGTCCTCCTTAACCTCAGCTCAGGGAGGGCAGTGGGAGCTGCCAGGGCGCCAGCCCTCTGCATCTGCTTCTCTTGTCCTTCTGCTCGACCAGCGAGGTGCTGTGAGCCTGAGTCTCCCCATGAAGAAGCTGCTGTCAGCATGGGCCGGGTCCTGGGGACGGTGGGGAGACCCTGGCCATTGCTCCTCTGGGAATTCTCATGGGGGGAGGAGCACTGCTGGGGGCTCCAGAATGAGCTCTTCTCACTGGGCATCAGTTTCCCCATTGGTGAGACAGTCCCCAGGACTTACAGGGCCCAAGTCTGAGGGCCTGGTGGAGGGAGGAGACTTGTCTCTGGCCACTCCATCTCCTTGCCCAACCCCGCACTCTTCCTGTCCCCACTTTGTCAAGCCTGGAGAGTCCTCCCTGTTCCCCAGGAGACAGCCATGGCACATTCTGTGAGACTCAGAGGCTCAGACCCTGTCTCTACTGGTCTCCTGACCCCCATCCTTGGCCTCGAATCGTGACTGTCTACTCAGGACTGTGTCCCCTGGGGCCAGCTCTGCCAGGCCTTGGACAGGCTTGGTCATGCATGTGGTATCATTACTGCCCCACTTTCCAGAAGGGTCCAGCGAGGCTTGGAGGGACCAAGTGCCCTGACAGGTCCTAGAAACCTCTGTGCCCCAGGTGAGGAATGGAGGGGCCTCTTCCCGCTGGGTCCTGCTGTAGAGAGACCTGCCTCTGTCCCCCGGGGCCACAAGGGAGCCTTGTGGGAGGCAGAGTCCCCCTCCACCCTGGGAGGAATCGAGGGAGGCCCTCAAGGCTCAGGTAGGTGTTGCAGTTGAGGCCACCTAGGCCAAGAGGCCAGACTCCCACAGCCACTTCCAGTAGAAAAAAAAGCAGTTTCCAGGTGTGCTCAGATGTGCTCAGGTGTATGCAGGTGTGTGCAGATATGCTCAAGAGTCAGGGTTTTATGTGTGACCAGGATTAGGGCTTGTAGTATAACCAATATGGGTCCAAAGTGTGCCCAGGGTCAGGGATCAGCCTGTGAACAGGATCAGGGTTTAGCATGTACCATAATCAGGATTTAGCAAATGACCAAGATCAGGGCTCAAGGATCAGGTCTCAACGGTGCGTCCTGGGTCAGGGTTCAATCTGTGACCAAGACTAGGGCTTAGCATGTGACTAAGATCAGGGCTCAGGTCTCAGGTCTCAGTCTGTGATCAGGGTCAGGGCTCAGCCTGTGACCATGCATGTGGTATCATTACCACAGGGCTTAGCATGTGCCCATAATCAGGAATTAAGATGTGACCAAGATCATGGCTCAGGGCTCAGCTCAGGTGTGTGTCCAGGATCAGAGCTCAGCATGTGAACAAGATCAAGGGCTCAGGGTTCAGGTGTGTGAGCAGGGTGAGGGCTCAGCATGAGACTGGGGTCAGGGCTCAGTCCCTACCTGTGATCAGCACTCCAAGCAGAGCACCCTGTGAGAAAGAGGAAGCCTGGTGGTCTATTTGCAGAATGTAGTCTTAAGGTTCACAAATTAAAGGAAGCCATCTGAGGTCGGGAACCATGTGGTCAGAGAGAGTCTGTGTTTAAACTCCTTATCAGATACCCCGTTATACCCGTAGCTTTCTGTGTACCCACCCCAGTTTTCTATTAGCCCGTCGCTAAGACTGTACCCCTGAGCTCCTCCAGTCGGAGTGAAGGTAGGATTGCAGCAGGTTGGAGATATGGGCAGGCGGATGCCCGCCAAGTGTGCTTGCTCATGGGAGCCCCTCTGTGAGAGCGCCTTCTGCAGAGACAGGTCTGCCTTGCTCACCCGCTGCTGGGCACGTGTTTGATTTTCTTACAGCACCTCAGGGTTTTTAATAATTTCATTTCTAAGAAGTTAGAGGGAGGTGCGCTGGCCACATGAGGTCACACATCTAATCCCCTTAGTCTCTGCTCATCCCTTGCCTCGCACTTGATTAACACTACAGAGCGATGCACAGAGACCTATGGTCCCCGAGGGGCCCGGGAGCATCTCTAAGGAGTGTGGGGGCTATGGGAGCAGCAGCCCACTCATCTCCATTACGACTCTCCACGCAGCTCCACCGCTTCAGTGTCTTTTTGGGGCCCGATTATTTTATCTTCAATTGATAAGGGCGATTTCCACGGTTCTCAATGTTCCATATTAAATCTTCCTTGTGAATATCTCTAATATTCTGTGTAAAACACCTAGTCATAGCTGCACCTAGACGTGGCTGGTCACACAGACCAGAGGTCTGGTTGGGAGCCCAGTTGGGTTGTGGGTGGTGGGCACAGTGTTATCCCTGGCCCAAGGGAAGGCTGGGCCAGGAGTCCCTCCTAGCTCAGGATGAAAACAGACCCAAGGAAAAGTGGAGGTGGGGCTTGCAGGGCAGCGTGGATCCACTGCGTTCTTGTTCCTCCTTCTGCTGTGACCACCAACTTAGTGGCCTGACACATGTCCTTCCTGCCTGGCTGGCCAGAAGCCTGAGGTGAGAGTGGGGTTGAGCCACTCTGTGCACTGTGCCCCGGGAGTAAGGGAGGCTGCTTGCTCAGGCCCTGGGCAATGACATGCCTGTCACTCCGGCAGGCCACAGCCCATGGGGATCAGCAGCAGCACTGACTGGAGGGCTGGGCTTATTCAGTGTGGTCCCATAGGTACTTCTCCAGGGTTTCGCTCTGTGAGCTCTGACTCTTCAAGGGCATTTCCAGTTAGCATTTGAAAGGCCTTCAGCGCCCAGGAATCCCCAGTGGGTCCTGCCCAGATCCATGGCCCAGGCAGGACAGCAAAGGGAAAGTCAGGCCTGACAGCATTGGAACCAAGTGCCCCATCCTGGTGGGGTCCAACTTATGCACACAGGGTGGGTGGGGACAGAGACACTTAAGTGGGAGCTTGGAGCCTAGGTCTGTCCCTGGTGCTGCCCCCAACACACACACACGTACACACACTCACATGCATGTAAACACACATACACATGCACATGCATGCTCACACGCACATGCATACACACATGCACACACACACACGCACACATACACATAAGCACGCACATGCACACACGTGTAGCAGACGCAGCATAGTCCTGCAGGCCTGCTGCAGAGCCAAGGAGCCCTCCTCCTGACTTGTGCCCAGGCTTGGGGGCAGAGCCTGCTCAGAGCACCTCACAGAGCCCTCCAATCAGGAGATTGCTCCTCCTCCAGGGGTGGAACCAAGAGTTGGGCCTCCTAGCTGGGGGTCCCAAGTCAGAGGAGAGATGCTGGGTTAAGGAATTGAGGGCATCCAAGTCCCCAGCAGCTTAGCACAGACGGGACTGGCCAGAGGTCAGGCAATAGGGAGTCCTTGGATGGCTTAGATGTCCTGGTCTATGTGGCTATGCAGGCTGACAGGTGAGCCAGGACCCCTGTGGGCACAGGGCAGAGGGTACTGGCCCTGTGGGAATGGAGTTGGCCCTGGGGGACAGGGGCCCTGGCTGCTTCACATTGTGCTGGGAATGTGGCCCCAGGCTCCAGGTGATGCCAGGTCTGGCCCTTGGGGGGTTGACAAAGACCACCTCCTACCCACAGGGCCTCCTGTGAAGCCTGCAGCCCTCCTGTGGCGCACGCTGCAGATCAGGGGTGTCCTGTCCAGGAACGGGCTCTGGCTTCAGCCCTGGACCACCCAGCTGGATGCGGCACACTCCTTCACCCGGAGGACTCCCAGAGCCCTGCTGTCCTGCGGACAGCCTTCCAACTCTGTTTCCTTCCTGCCCGCATTTCCCTGGCACTCTCGCACAGGCCACCTGTCTGCTGCAGAGGCCTTTCTCATGAGATCTCCCGGAGGAAGCTCCTTGTCCCTTCTACTTGGGGCCTGCCTGCCACAGGGTGTTCCTGGGAAGAGCCTGGGCAAGCAGGAGAGGCAGGCAGAGGGGGCCCTGGGAGGGCAAGGGCACCTAACTGGGGGGCAGAGGAGGCACTGGGAGTCGGCAGGGCATGGATGGCTGGGACTGGAGTCCTTGCAGGCCAGGGCTGCTTTTGCCTCCAGATCAGGTCGGGTTGCACAGCAGACAAGGGCGCTGGGGACCCCTGCTTGGCCCCTGGGCAGGCAGCTGTTTGGGAGAGTGAGCTGCATGGGCCCTGGCTTCCTTTTCCCTTACCACAGGCCCTGCTCGTGTCAGCCTTGGTGGCATGGGACTTTCCTGCAGCCCCTGCTCCCTATGCTGCCCTCCTGCCCCATCCCCAATGACCGCGGAAGGTGGCACTGACATTCTCTGTCCTGGCCGAGTTCACAGTGCTCAGTGGCGAAGCTTGGCATGTGTTCAGGAAGCACTGCCCGTGTCCAGGTCACATGCAGGACTGGGGAGCTGAGACCCTCCCTAACCCTGCTTGCCCTCACCCACAGGGGTTCAGGAGGCCCTGCCTGTGTCCAGGTTGCATGCGGGACTGGGGAGCTGAGACCCTCCCTAACCCTGCTTGCCCTCACCCACAGGGGTTCAGGAGGCACTGCCCGCCACCAGGCCCAGCCTTGGCAGGAGCACAGAGGCCTCAGAGGGCCCCAGGTTGGAGGGCCCTGGTGTGGGAGGGCAGTGGGCACCTCCTCTTGGGGTGTTTAACTTTCCTGGCAGGCACCTGTACCCACCCAGCCCCTCCTCCAGCTGTGGTATTGGGTCACCCTGCTCTCGTAGTCACCTTGGACGTGGGTTGTTTTGTTCAAGTGCCCCCTGGGCCTGGTCCAGGCTTAACACGCAGAACATGAAAGAGTGATGCGGGGCTGTCAGAGCTTGGTTTGTCTGTTCTGGATCCAAGGCCCTGTCCGTGGGACACTGCCATCAGTGACAAAAGTTTGCATTTGTAGCCTAATTTTCACCCCAAGTCAGTGAGGCAGAATAGCCCAGCTGATGACCCAGAGAGGTTAGGATGCTTGACTAAGGCCACACAGCTCATCAAGCCAGAGCCTGGGCAGTGCTGTGTTACTCAGCAGTGCCACGCATGATAATCTGTGGTGTTCCTGTGTCCCTGAGGGGCCTTGGAGATGGTGGAACAGTTGCTTCCTGCCCTGGCTTCCTGCCTCCAGCATGGGTCCCAGCTCCGCTCTGAGGAAGTTGTCCAGGAACTAGGAAGCTTGTCTGCCAGTTGCCCTCACCTCTTCCCCGCGCAGACCTTCTGTGAGGCGGAGTGGAGGCTGCGGCAGGCTCCCTGCAGCTCTGGCAGGGGCTGGGCCCTCATGCAGCCTCTGGTACCCAGCAGCACCAACCCACTTGCACACAGCAGAACAGCAGAAGTCAGGGCCAAGTCAAGGTTGGGAGAAGGACTTGCTGTTCCCAGCACCACAGCCTGGAAGTTCCCCACAGAACCTGCTCCCACCCGGGGGTCCTGGCAGGCAGGTGCCGTGTCCTCACTGGGAGGCTCATTCCTCAGAGGAATTGCCTGGACCCAGACTCCAGGGGCTTCAGCCTCTGCCCTCCAGCTGCCTACAGCCCTCATCCGAGGGAGCCCACTGCCACCAAGAGCTGGCTCCTCACCCTGGTGTCCCCATGGTTGCCACATGGGCCTGGGCACTGGGCATAGCAGGTGCTTGACCCCCAGTGGCCCCACCTGCGGCCATCCTGCACCCTAGGGTGTCCTGCAACAGCAGGGACAGTCCTCTGGCTGGGCATGAGGATACCAGGTGTGGGCTACACTCCCGCCCTCACGCTCTCTTGGACATCTGGGGTGGGAAGGGTCCCCCGCCTTGCCCTGCACTCCTCCTGCCTCCCCAGTCACTGATGGGTTGGTCCCCCCAACAAGGAGCCAGAACCCTGGTCCTCTGCTCTCCTCCCCATCCCAGCCCCTCCACTGGGCCTATCACTGCTGCCCTGCAGTAGGATCCTGACCTGCATCCCTCACCTGCCTGGATCCTGGGGGCTCCTGAAGTTCTCTGCTCCCGCCGTGCTGTGTGCTGGTACCCCAGGAGCCCCGTATCACTGTGTGCACAGGCCCAGGGGTCTTGTGAGTCAGCCAGGCTGTGCACCCAGCACCTCAGACCTCCCAGCACGTGGCCGGCATCCCTGCCTTGCAAGGGTCCCAGAGGCTGGAGGGCGGGCTGGGCATAGTCAGTGTCACTGCAGGAGTGCCATCCAGGTGGGGTCCATCCCTGGCTCCTAGGCCACCCCTGCCTGGCGTCAGAGGCTCCTTCCTGTGTAGGCCATTTCCAGCTGTCCCTGGGGCTCAGCCGCTGCCTACAGCAGCCCTGCACTCTCCAAGCCCCTTCCTCATCTTCAGGGCTGCTGGAGCCAGGACTCCATCTGGCCCCGTCCCTAAGGCCTTTGTGCCTAGGCATCTAGGTGGGACCAGGCATGGGAGCCAATCTCGGCTGCAAGCGGGAACGGGGCAGCAGGTGACTGGACGTCAGGGAGGTGCCTGGGCACTGAAGGTCGGTCCCCCACGTGGTGGGTGGATCTCCTTGGAGGGTGGCCTGCCACCTGTGGGGAGAGTGCAGGGCACAGCTGGAGAGGAGCTCCAGGTGCCTGGAGGGGCCTCTTAGGAAAGTCACGTGGAATTGTTGGCATTGACCATTTTGACCTACAAGCCAGTCATTCTTGGGTCTGACCTCAGACTCCTCATGCCAGCTGAGGGCTTGCGCTGCCTGCCAGGGTTCTCAGCAGCATGAGGCTGGTCTGCAGTGACACCTTAGTGTGAGCCCTTCGGGGCAGGGAGCTGGAGTCCAGGCAGGAGCCATAGGGCTGTTTCCCGGGGAAGCAGAGAGAGGCTGCCCCTGCTCCTGAGCACCACATGCTGGTTGGATGGGGGCACACAGCCTAGGTAGGGCTGCAGCTCTGCCTCCATAGCCCAGTGACCTCTACAGTCCCTAGGAACAGCTGAGGAGAGGGCCGCCCGAGCCGGTCCCGATGTCCTCTGCCTGCCTCTGAAGGGCGTCTTGGGCTTTCCGCCCACACAAGCGGGCAAGGGAGGCTGTGTTGAGTGGAGAGGGGCCTTGGCTCCCTGATGGGCCGCTGTGCCTCCCACCCGACCCCAGAGCCCCCCACGCACAGGTTGCCTGTACAGTAAAGAGCTGCAGGAACGAAACTGGAGGACCGTCGGGCAAGGCAGCTCCCTCCCACACCCCCAGGCCTTCCTCTAAATAGACCACAAATGGTAATTGTATGAACAAATCCAGCCATGCATTATGCATTTTTAAATTCTTAAGCTCACAAGTGATTTTGGATCTGTAAAAGGCACCAGAAATAAGTATTGCAGTTATTTTTGCCTTCTGAATGGTTCTCTCTACTGCCACCCTCCCCGATGGCCCTGGCTGGGTGCAGGCTCCATCCTGCAGCAGCAGCCAGGTGACCCTCAGGATGGCAGCCCTGGTCCTGCCACTGAAGGCCTCATCCAGGTGTCCTGAGGTCCCTTCTACATGCACCTGTGAAAGTCCTTGGGCCAGCCTAGGGGCCACTGACACGGTCACCTCCCACGTTTCCCAGGCCTGACCCTCCATGTGAGACTTGCTGATTCTTCTCCGTCACCAAATATTCCTCACCATGGTGCTTCTACTCAGAGTGTCCCTCAACAGCCCTTTGAGTATCTGGCGAACTCCTACATATCCTTCAAAATCCTGCTACCCCCCATCTCCTGTCAATGAATCACAAAGAGCTATCATTAGTCAGGTTTTATGTCCGTCCCTCTCAGAGCCGAAAGGATAGCTTGTACCACCAGCTCAGCAGATGCCCAGAGCCAGGGGAGGTGCAGAGGGGCTGAGGGGAGGAGTGGAGCGATCTGTCGAGGTCAGCGAGAGCAGGGGGTGGCCATAGCCTGGGCGAGGGTGCTGCGGAGCAGGCAGGGTTGGAGCCTGGCCTGGCACAGCATCAGAGACCTTGCTGAAGGCACCGGAACTACTTAGCAGGCCCTGCCCTGGCCTGGGGCCTGCCGTCCTGTCTCTGGATGTCCTCTGGTGAGGGAAGATGTGATGTGACTGCAGCCATCCTCCTACTCTGGGCCCAGCTCCAGTTCAGCTCCTGTTCACCCTCTGACCTGTGGCCTCAGACAGGAGATGTGCCTCCCAGAACCTGCGGGCCCTGGAGGAGGCCCCTGCCAGCCAAGACTGCTCCAGGCTGGCGTGAGGCTGTGCGTCTCCACATTTTGTGGTTTCCTGTGAGGTGAAGACGGCGCCAACGTGATGCATGCAACCTGGGAGTCTGGCACAATTGTCCCACTGGCCAGTGGAGGGCATTGTCACAGGCAGTGTGGGGAGGAGGAGGCTGCCCTGCTTCCCCACCTGATGCCTGGGCCAGGTGCAAGGCAGTGGAGGGTGGCAAAGATGGCTGCCCGGATCTCTATAGGACCCCACCTCTTGCCTCACACATGGGACCTGAGTCCTGGCACAGAGTGGGCACCTGCTGGGACCCAATTCCCTGCCCCTCTCCAGTGACTTCAGCTAAGTCCTGGAGTCCCTGGGCCTGGAACCCTCACTGTGAATGGAGGGTGACAGTGCTTCCTAAGTCTCCAACAGGACTTGCTGCTTTGCCCCAAGGAGAGCCCTGTGTGGGACGGGAGCCCAGTCTGGGCAGCAAGGGGCAGAGACCACTAGGGATCAGGCAGTGCATGGCCACAGCTGTGGCCAGGACCCTGCCTTCAACCTGAAGGGTTCTACCAGTCCGTGACAACCTTGGAGTGTAGGTGCTACAGCTGGAGTCTCGACTCAGTCTCCCATATTGGGCAGAGGGCTGGTGGAGGTCAGGTGGAAGGCAGGTAGAGGGCTGCCACAGGGCAAAGCTGAGGGCTGGAGGAGGGAAGGTGGAAGGCTGGAGGAGGGCTGGTGGAGGGCGAGGCAGAGGGTAGGTGGAGGGCTGGCACCGGGTGAGGTTGCTCTTCCCAGCTTGGGCTTCTCCTTAGCTGCTGGGTTTTGAGACCTGTGTTTTGGGCTGGGGCAGAAGGAGGGGCCCCTAGAGGCCCAGGTCCAAGGCTCCGGGTCTGTGCCTGGGGTGTCTCATGGGGAGGGGCTGGGATGTTCCAGGGTCCGTGCCACACCCGCCTGCCTTTTCCTGCCAGGAAATATGTCGCATGGCTGCTGAGTGAGTGAAGAGAGCCCACGAGGGCACCTTTGAACGGGAGCAGGTCAGAGTCTGGGTGCACTTGCAGGAGGCTGCTGTGGGGCTCCTGCTGCTCGTGGCAGGTGCCTTCTTGGCAGATCTGGGAGCAGCTGCCCTGGGTGTCTGGCAGCCTTTCTGGAAACCCAGCCTGGCCATGTCTGATTCCTGGGTCTCCATCAGCAGCACGACCTTTTTCCTGCATAAATGATATTATTTACTTGCTAAAAATGCACTTCCTCCTCTGCTCTCAAGCAGCTCTGGTAAACAAGGTGCCCCCATTTCCCAGCAGAACATGGACCCAGCCCCTGGGGAGAGGAAGTGCCTGCCCAGCCCGAGGGGGCAGTGCTGGTACAGAAAGGAGCAGATGGAGGCTGGGGCAGCCTGGAGCAGGAGGAGCCCAAGGGGCCAGGCACTGGGAGGGGCTGGGGTGGACTCCTCCAGGCAGAACCAGGAGAAGCCCCAGCTCAGCCCTCCTGGGCATTAGGCTGTCTCCCAAGTCAGGGCCTGGACAACATGGACCTTCCTAGCCATGCAGAGTGACTTCCAGCTGCCTACTGCCAGCAGCCAGTGGGTCCTGTTGACCCTGTTCCTGGAGGGGACTCTGCGCTCTCCTGGACTGTAGGGCTTTGGGAGCCTGCAGAAGCTCCCTGATGTCCTAGGCCACTGGAGACTCTGCATGGCCTGGCCATCTGGCCTCTCTGTGTGCCTGGGAGCCGGGGGAGCCAGCTATGCTCCTCGGGTGAGCTCGGGCCTGCCCCACACCTTCCCAGTCCCAAGCAGCTTGCTCTTCTTGAGCGACCCTCCTTCTGGTGGAGGCCCTGGAGGGTGAGCAGAGCCAGGGTGAGGTCTGTGGTAGGAGCACAGAAGGAGGGGCTGGCTGCGATGGTCCTGAGCCCTGGGCCATTAGGAACTCCAGTGTGCTCATCTGCAAGGTGGTCACACGTTGCCCACTGATTGACTGCTGTGTGATCTTTGGCAGGGATGGCGTGTGGCCACAGAAGGAACCAGGGGCTGGGGCTCCCTGCTGCTTCCTTCCGTGGGGTCAGCCCCTCTCCAGGTGGGAAAGTGCAGACCTTCAGAGGCCACAGGCTTTCTAGCACATTCATTTGATTCCTCATCCATTCAGGATCTTCACTGAGAACCTCTCTGTGGCACAGCATTCTGGATCTAGAGGACTTGCCCTGCGACAGGCAACAGGGAACCCGGAGAGGTGTGGTACCATGTGAGGGTGCAGGGAGGGGCTTTGCTAGTCCTGAAGGAGCAGGTGAGGGTCTTCTGGGCCAGGGCTGTGCTTGGGAGCGTGTTGAAGGTGTGGTCCCCAGTGGCACATTGGGGAAGTGCTGGATGAGGTGTCCCAGGTCCTCCTTAGTGGAGGAGCTTCAGGTGTGGTCTGATGGGGTTTCCTGTCCTCTGCTACCCTCTCCCCCTCCTGCTTCCTGGCTGCCTGAGGGGAGCAACTTTCCTCTGCCTTGCCCTTTTACCATGCTGCTTTCTCTCCTCAGCCCTGAAGTGGTGGAGAAAGCCAGCCATGGTCTGAAACTTCTGAATCAATGAGACAAGGTGAGCCACTCCTCCTCTAGGGGTTCTCAGGTATTTGTCACAGAGATGAAAGGAAGCTGCAGGGAAGGTGGGCTCAGGGAGCACTGCGGGGCAACAATGGAGGTGAAGATGATGACTGAGATGGCAGTGGTGACAATGGATGGTGGTGGTAGTAATAGTGGTGATGGTGGTGATACTGGTGGTGGTGATGGTGGTGATACTGGTGGTGGTGATGGTGGTGGTGATGGTGGTGGTGGTGATGGTGGTGAT
>PVKS010049317.1:0-12042 GCA_004027875.1 Aplodontia rufa
AATTCAAAATGAAGTGGTTCTTAAAGTAATTAGATAAAAATCTAATTACTTTAAATTAGATTAAATTTAAATAAAATTAACATAAGCTGTTAACATAAAGTTTAACGAAAACTGTAAGGTTTTGTTAAGGAAGTTGGTGCCTGGTGTTGGAGGGATGACTCTACATTTTCTTCCAGCAGTTGTGAAGTTTCTGGTCTAATTCCTAGGTATTTATCCACTTTGAGTGAACTTTTGGGCAGAGTGAGAGACAGGAATCTAGTTCTTTTCTAAATATGATTATACTGTTTTTCCAGTGCCATTTTTAAAAGGCTATTTAGTCTCCATTGTATGTTTTTGGCACTTTTGTCAAATATCAGATGACTGTATTCATGTGTGTTTGTTTCTGTGTCTTCTATTCCATTAGTTTTCAGGCCACTTTTGATGGCAATACCATGGTATTTTAGTTTTATAACTCTGTAATACAATTTGAGATCAAGTATTATGGTGTTTCCAGCATTGATTTTCTTGCTCAATATTTGTTTAACTATTGTGTATCTTTTATTCTTCCATTCGGATTTCAACACTGCTTTTTTTCTAGTTCCATAAAGAATTTCATTGGCATTTTGATGGGAGTTATATTGAATTTTTGCAAAGCTTTTGGTAATGTGATCATATTAACTCTGCTTATTCAAGAATTTGGAAGGTTTTTCCACTTTCTAAGATCATCAGTTTCTTTCTTTAAAATTCTATAGTTTATGTTATTGAGTACTTTCACCTCCTTGATTACATTTATTCCCCATTTTTTAGGTTATTTTGAATGGGATAGTTTTCTTAATTTTTTTCTCAGTAGATTCATTATTGTAATACAGGAAAGTTAATGATTTTATTTGTTGATCTTGCATTTTTCTAATTGCAGAATTTGTTTATAAGCTCTGGAAGTCTTCTGGTTGAGTATTTTGGGCCTTCCATTTATCAGATGATGTTATCAGCAAACAGATATAATTTGACTTATTTATCTTTGATTTAATTTTCTTACCTGATGGTTCTAACAAAAATTTCAAGAACGACGTTGAAAAGAATGATGAGAGTAAGCATCTTAATGTCTTTGAGCTTGTCATACAAAATTTTGTGTTAATTTTCTTTTATTCCTAGTTTCTTCAGTGTTTTTAATATGAATGGGTGCTGAATTTTGTTAGCTTTTTATGTCTTAATTGAGATGATTTTATGATTCTTGTCCTTAATACAATGTACATAATGAATTACATTTATTGATTTGCATATGTTCAGACAAATTTGCATCTCTGGGATAAACTCAACTTGATCATGGTGCAGAATCTTGTTGTTAGGTTTTTAAAGTCAGTTTGCTAATAATTTATTAAAGATTTTTGTATCTATGTTCAACAGGAAAAAAAAAAAAAACTTAATACCAAAACCACAAAAAAATTCAATCAGTATACGGGCCAGAGAGCTAAAAAGAAACTTCACGATAGAGGAAATTGAGGAAGCCAATGAATACATGAGAAAGTGTTCTAAATCATTAATAACCAGAGAAATGCAAATCAAAATTACATTACCGTTTCACCTCACTCCAGTCAGATTGGCAAAGATGAAGAATATAAACAATAACAGACGATGGAAGGGTTGCGGGGAGATACAAACACTAGCACACTGTTGGTGGAATTGCAGACTGGTACAGCTGCTCTGGAAAGCAGTATGGAGACTCCTCAAAAAATTAGGGATGGATCCACTGTATGACCCAGGAATCCCTTTTCTGGGTATTTTCCCAGAGGAGTTAGAACCAGCACTTTGCAGGACACAGCAAAATCTATGGTCATAGCAGCTTGATTTACAATAGCTAAATTATGGAACCAACTCAGAACCCCCTCACTGGATGAATGGATTCCAAAACTGTGAGATACATACACACACACACACACACACACACACACACACACACACACACAAATGGAGCAACGGAGTTCTTTTCAGTTATTAGAAAGAATGATATTGCAGCCTTTGAAGGTAAATAGATGGCAATGGAAGAAATCATACTGAACAAAATTAGTCAAACCAGAGGGTCAAGGTTGGATGTTTTCCCTCATCTGTGGAGGCTAGAGCTAAATCCAAGCTTGGGCGAAAGGTTGTCAAACTCATGTATTAGACCCAGCAAAGGCTTAGCAACGCATAATCCAGGGAAACCAGAGATATGTAGGTGAGAAAGGAGCAGGGAAGAGGGAGGGAACATAGGGAGAGATCTAAGGAAACAATCAACAATGTAACATACTATTTACCTCCTGTCCCGCCACCCCCACCCGAGAAGCCAAATAATACTTATGAAATCATTTAATTCTGGAAAATTTACTATTCCAGAGAGACGGAGAGAGACATTTATAGCTGAGAGAGAGAGAGAGAGAGAGAGAGAGGGAGAGAGGGAGAGAGAGCCATTTATAGCTGTCATAGGTGGGAAATAAAGAAGAATCAAGAGACTGGGGTTTGGGTAATGTGAAGGGGACTCTGGATTTGGATCAAATGCATATCATGTTGTTACTTAATAAGCATTCATGACTGTACAACAACTACTTAATTAAAAGAAATGTAACCCCTACAAAAAAATAAGTATATTAATCAAGATATAAACATTGATGTTGATTAACCTTTGCCCTCTCACTTGTAATGTAATGTCTGTAAGCGCAAGTTCTGTGCTTTACACATCCCTTCATTAGCCAGTCTATAAAAATGCTTATAATAAAAAATCTAAAATAAAATGAAAACTCAAAAAAAACCAAAAAAAACAAAAAATAAGAGTACCACAAATTTTGGAAATGGGAAACACAATCATGGAAATTAGAAATTCACTAAAGGAGATCAATATTAGACTTGAACTGAGAGAAGAAAGAAGCCATGAACTGGAAGATAGATGGATAGATATTATTCTGTCTGAAGAACAAAAAGAAAAAATGAAGAGAAATGTGGGACACCAACAAGACATCAGTGTACATATAAAGCACCAGGAGAGGAGAGAAAAAATATTCAAGGAAATAATGAATGAAACCTCCCTGAATTTGATAAAATACATTCATTGACACATATATGAAGCTCAACTCATTTCAAGTAGTATAATTAAAAATTCAGTCCCAGATATCTAACAGTAAAATTTTTCAATGTTCACATTAAGAGGGCTGGGGAAAGAACTCGGTACAGCACACTCACATAGCATGTGTGAGGCCCTGATTTTAGTCCCCAGCACCACAAAAATAAAAAAACAAAACCAAAACAACAACAATAAAATAAAAGCAGTAAGACCTTGGCTGAGTACATTGTGACCAAGTGCAGAATACGATGCAAGCATTTAAATGGTATGTACGTGTATATTTATTGATGCTGAGCAAGGTTCTATTTTGCTAAATGAAAAAAGTAGATTAAAAAATTGCATATAGCATTTTTGTGATAACAAATAGTATACAGAGTAGTTAATTAGCAGATGAACTGTTAATCATAAGAGTAAGCACTCCATACAGGGTATTTCTTCCTGATTTTGTTGCTGTTTTGCTTATTTTCATCATCAGTATCAATTTAATAAGGATTTATTATGTCATAACATAACTCTTCAAATTCATTAAGCCAAACTTATATTATTCTGCATTTGTATCAAGTATTTCATGCTGGTCATTGCAAGAATATATAAATGCTCAAATTACTATATGTGACAATAATGTTTTCTTGCCTTGGCTTGTGTTGGGTGAAAATAATTACATCAAGGTTTATTCCCTGGTAAACACTTCTGTGTTACAGCTTGCTTATGAACCAACACAAGAGCTGCCCAGGTCATGGGCAGGTAAGAAGAATGGCATTTCTTGTTTCAGAACTTTCTTCAATAACAGTCAAAGAGGCTGCTGGATGTCAGATATCAGCAGGTTCAATTTTAGTTATAGGAGTTGCTACCAACTTGACCTGTATTTCACCAGAAAACATGCTATTCCTCTCACTATTTTTCTGTCCACCCTAGAAATATTCCCCAATTAGGACACTTTCTCAGTCCTGGAATACCAGGCAGGTGCTGGTTTCTGTCTATTTTCATTCATCTATTAACTAAATCTTGTCTGATACTTCTGTCCAAAACCTGACTCCAATACTGGGCATGAACTAGACTCTTCTAGTGTCCCTTACCTCCATACTGGATCTCTGAGTAAAACCCTGAAAGCTTCTTAGTACACTCAAATGCTTCCAAAATTTTTATGTTAAAATTTCTATGTTAGGGAATGATGTTCACTCCTTTCACTTAAATCATTCCAAGAATTACAGGGCCACAAATCAAACAGCCATCTGCTTAACTTCTCACAACATGACCAACAATAAAATATCCTATTCTTTTATTCCAATAGTATTGCAAAATTAATATATTCTATCTATTCATACTTTAGATCAACTTAAAGTGTTGGCTTAGGAACTACTTCAAGCATGTTTATATTTCTGCTGTGGAGAAAAACTTATTTAGCAATAACTTATACAATTCAGCTGTGTTCAAAGGAGTGTCCTCAGTGAACCTAATTATCCTTTTTCCAAATAACTGTTTATTAACTTTCTGAATCTAACCCACTTTTAAGAAAGGGACTTACTGTACTTGAATACTATAATTGAATACAGAAAGGTTTAAAGAGTGCAGAAGGAAAATAAAGTACATATGGACAAGCACTAACAAATGAAAATATAATTAGTATTAAACCAATTTTTCTTCAAGCATTCTAAACATAATATATATAGCTATTAATGGTAAAGCAAAATACCTGTCAATTATTTATAAGTTTCCATCCTAAGAAAATATTTCACAATAAACAGCTACACATTAAAATACAGAGACAGGTTCTAATTTTTCTAGCAGTGTCTCCCCAAGATTACTCATCATATTTATATATCTGCCACTATAATTAATAAATACTTTTGCTATTTTTTCCACATTAGGTTTAGCAGTAGAAATTCCATTACCAGATCAACAAATGTTATCACTAAATTCATAAGAAGGTGGTGATTTTGGGGTCAGGATGATGATGAATCCTCAGCTTATACTTGCTGAATCAGTGCAAGGAGAGTTGACCTAAAGCTTAGACAGACAAATTAAAATCTCCCTGCATTCTTATATTTGGGAGGTTTTTGCTGTTTTAGGATTTACCAGAATCAGATATTTTTGTAACCATAATAAAGCAATATTGTTTGATAATCCCATAACTCTTCATGCACTACTAAGAGCAATTTGTAAAAAAGGAGTAGCACAGATGCAACTAAGACAGACTCTGGGCTTTATTTCTCTACTTTGGGTTCTGGTGTCCCATTATCTAGGAGACATCCATCTCAATTGGCAAGCAGATGCAGACACCTCATCAAAAGTAACCAGGTTGACTGGTATATGTAATTCCCCAAACTTAAATGATGGGTTTCCTAAATTAACTTACTCTTAATTAAGTGACATGATGTAACATCTTCATATAACAAAAAAAAAACTTAAATCATGAGGACATTATATTTTGGAATCTATTTTAAACATCCATAATGTTTTGAAGACAGCTATAGGTATGTAGCTGAAATTCAATCTGAAGACCAATGCTAATGTCCTCAAACTGGACAAAGTAACACCAAAATGAACAAGATTTCTCATGAGGAACAGGAATCCCATTGATTTTGCTTTTATAATTCAAGGGCTAGTGCATTTTGGGGGGCAAACAGTATATGCTGAAATAAGCAAATTTAAAGAAACATGCTTTATGGGTTTTTTTGTTTTGTTTTGTTTTGTTTTAGTGTTTGGTTTGGGTTTTTGTTTTCGCTTATAGCAGGGGCCAAGGAGGGGGCAGTGGTTATTGGAAAAGATAAGGGAAAATGATAGGTGAACTGAAAAAGACGGCTAGGGAAGAAGCAAGCTAATAAGGAAAAAATCCAGTAAAGAACCTAGAAACAAATAATCACACAACTGAGCCAAAGGGATAAGAATTATGGGGAATTTCCACAACCAAACCTACTCCTGACAGTGCTCTAGAAGAACAGAAATAACAACCATTATGGAAATTCTAAGTCATGTTCCTGTTGTGGTTAACTTTTTCCTAACCAGAGAAAAGATGACTTTATATTTTATTTTCTTTAGAAAAATGAAGTGGGCATGTTGGCCATCTATGAAACCTCTGAACTACTTATGTTAATTTGCATAAAATAATCATTTACTTAATTAATAAGCTCTCAGTTTGATTGTCCTTTCACCCTTTAATAAGCTGAAAATTATATAAGATTCCTCTTCAAAGGAAAGATGTATTCCCTAAATAGGATCTATTGCTTATAATGGGACTTGTTGAACACAATTTTCCAATGGCTTTTCAGTGAGATTTAAACTGGTTCCATGACAAGGAGAGAGAAATTCCTCTAATGCAAAAGCTCAGAGACACAGAAATCTGAGATGCACCTATCATGGAAAACCCAGAAATTTTTAAACTTAGGTTACCTATAAAGCCAATATCTTTAATAAGATTCTTAAAATTAACAAGAAAAAAAATTCAAAAAGGTAGTATGCTTCCCATAGAGCTCCAAGTTAAGCTTAAAAAAATAAAGCACAGCATTTAGGGTTACAAATGCTTTATTTAATAAGTTAGCAGAACATATTAAAATTTAATGCTCCTGGTACATTAAGAACTTTCCCCTGTGGTTCAGGAACTAAAAATCCACACCAACCAATTAATCTATGAATAAAGAGAATTTTTGAAACGAATTTAGCAGAAAATAGCAAGTTCCAAACCTTTTTTCACTGTGACCACAGTCAAACGTCAAAGAACAGTGAGCGGATACAGTAAGTAAACGAGCGGATGAAGAGACAGTCTGGGCCAGCCTACCGCCCACTCACCAGATGTCTGACTTTGTGTCGTAGCCTTGGTGTTTCAGAGCCTCAGGACTCATATAATGGGGAGTTCCAGTTAAAGTTGTGGCCAGGTCACAGGATCCCATTAGGAGTCGAGAAACTCCAAAATCCCCTATAAATAAAAATTAATCTTTATAAATACTTTATAACAACAAAAAATCAGCACTGGAAATTAACTACTAAATGATTAATATGATCACTTTATTATACAATACTTTATTATTCAATACTTTTTTAAAAGGGAAGAAAATGATACTTTATATTACACAAAGCTGTTCAATAGTTTTTAACATATAGGATTTATAAGAAAAACAAGACCAAATTAGGACAATAAAATTTTTTATTTCTGGAACTATGAACAATTAGATAACTTGATATAAAATGCTACTTCAAGTCAGAATTATAGCAAACAGAATGATCCTGGAAGAGTTGAATATGATGATAATCAATTTTATCTGAGGAAGGGGAGGGATGGTTCTTAATTTATAATGAAGGAAAAATGTAAAAGACTTGAAATTATTCAAGAGCATAACTATAAAAATTTGAATACACGGGCTTCTCTGTTTTTGCCTACTTGTTTTCGTGGTTTTATTCCTTTACTCCCTAAGAGTATTTTACATGGTGCTTAGGCAATCTAGTAACAGTTTGGAGATACGGTTCTGAAGAAATATAAACATGAATAAATTCACAACATCAACATTTATCAATGATAACTGCTTGTTTGTTGTGATAAAATAAGTGGGAAACCTGTCATAAGTGATCAAACTAATAAAACAAGTCTAAACACCTACCAAGAAAGTGAACTCAAAGTATTTTTGAGCAGGAACACAAAGTACATTTGTCAAACCAACCAAGCACATTGTAAATGTTCTATGCTGCAATTTATATTGGATAATCAAAAACAAAATAATTTGGTTTAGTGGACTCATCCAAGTAAACAAAATTTTAAGGAGTTTAAAAAATGATAACGCTGACCATATACTATGTGCTTAATAAAATAACATGTAGAAATATTCTCCCCTGATTTTGGAATATATATATACATATATTTTTTTTAAGTCTTACCAATTTTAAGTAGATTGTTTTTCAGAAATATATTCTTTGATTTCAAATCTCGATGAAGTATCCTCCTACAAAACACAAAAAAAAGATATATGACTTCATTCAAAACATACATAAAATGTTTAAATCCAAATTTAAATAATATGTATGTTAGGTTACATGTGATGTGATTCACACATAAATATACACTCCCACTGATATACCTTCGAATTTTTAAAAGCTGAAAAGCCATAAGCAACTTCCAGTTTTCCTGAAGAAATAATTTTTTAAATGAAGGTCTTAGAGGGGACTATAGAGTTGCAAAAAAGGGGATATGCATAATCATTTCAATAGCCCAGATTGCACTGTGTTTCTAAAGCATGATTTACAAAGACTCAAAAGACAGAACCAAGTATACCTTAATGTTCACAATCAAGACATTTTAAAAAGGCACATAAATAACTATAAGAGATAGCAGAAGTTTACTAATACAGATATTTACTTAATATAAGGGAACCTCTTTCCCAACAAATGATTAAAGCACATGCCCACAAAATTAATAAACTACATTAGTTGAAATCAGAAACACTGGTTATAAAAATAAATTGTTTCATCATTACAATTAATACAAGTGTGGTGATGTTACTTTGTACAGTGGTTAGACTTCAACCATCCAGAACAAAGTTGAAATTCAGACTAAGGAGCAGATCCAAAGAAAGTCCACATAGGAGACACAATGGGTACAAACTCAACAGGGTCTATGGAATCAGAGTTTTATGTAATTTGCCAAAGTTTATACAGCCTATGAATACAATCAGGTCAGTTCAATTGCAAGATACAATTACTAGCTAGGTCTATTTGACTATAGAAACTGCACTTAACCACTATTCTCTCCTGTCTTTATATATGCCCAAAGTCCCGAGAGCTGGGTTGTGCATGAGCATGTTACTAACTATGAGAAAAATTATATTTATATGGATCAGATTCAAGTTACATTATCATTACATATGCATACATGAATGTGTAGCAATGAATTCCTTCAATATGTAAAAACATGCTGAACTAATAAAAATAATTTAAAAAAAAAGAAAACTTGGGTGGAAGTGGTGGCTAAGTGGTTATGGTACTTGCCTGGCATGAGCAAGGATGTGGGTTTGAACCCCAGGACATGTACACAATGAAGTGTTGGAGCAATGAAAGCCATATGAATAACTAAATAAAACTGATTCTTTCTCTCTCTCTCTGTCCCTCTCTCTCTCTCTTTAAAAAAAGAAAAGAATACTAAGACTTGTTGAAGCTAAGGTATTAACATGACGATATGAATGCTGAGTTCCCTACAAAACCAAAAAAAGTCATAATCCATAATCACCAGGGTTATCTTTTCTACCGGACATAAATTATTTGTATCTTTAATAAACAAAAAAAATTTTAGGGGTTAATAATTTATTGTTGTTTTTGATGTTTAATTACAATCCTAAAATGTATCAAGGCTCTTTGATATATTTGCCAATAACTCACATCCTTCAAAGTCTGAATGTTAGTACAAAAACAAATTTTAAAATATTTATATTTACTTTTGTTTCCAGATATGGAAATATTTCAATAAATGTGTATTTTGTTTGTCACAATCTACTAGTGATATTCTATATATAATATTTGTATTGCTTTTTTTCTTTTTTTAATTTTCTTTTTTATTTTTGAACAATACAAATTTTTAACAAAGCAATATAAAATGTGAATAGTTTCTGGATATTAGATTTACCCCAAGGAGTGCCCCCCTACAATTTCCCACCCATATCCCTCACTTCCCTTACCCACAATATCTCTAAAAAACTATTAGGCTGTATAACATTACACCTCATCTGGATTTAACACATGATAATAAACCACCTTTCGGAATAGCCAGGGTGAAGTTTTCAACCTCCACAGATGAGTGGAGACATTCGACCCTTGGTTCTCTGGGTTAAGCTGACTTTACTAAGCACAATTTCTTACATAGCCATCCATTTACCTTCAAAGGCTGCAATATCATTATTTCTAATTGCTGTGTAAAATTCCATGGTATATATGTACCACAGTTTTTGGATCCATTCATCCAGTGAGGCCCATCTGGGTTGTTTCCATAGTCTAGCAATAGTAAATTGAGCTGCTATGAACATAGATATTGCTGTGTCACTATAATGTGCTGATTCTAAATCCCCTGGAAAGATACCCAGGAGAGAAATAGCAGGATCATATGGTGGGCTCATCCCTAGTTTTTTGAGGATTTTTCACACTGCTTTCCAGAGGGGCTGTACCAGTCTGCAGCTCCACCAACAGTGTGTTAGTGTCCTTATCTCTCTATAGCCCCTCCAGCATTTATTATTGTTTTCTTCATTTCTGCCATTCTGACTGGCCTAAGGTGTTATCTTAATGTGGTTTTCATTTGCATTTCTCTGATTAATAGAGATTTAGAGCACTTTCTCATGTGTTCATTGGCTTGATCAATGTCCTCTGGTGAGAAGTTTCTTTGTAGCTCTTTGGCCCATTTATTAATTGGGCTATTAGTGTTTTTGTAGTTGAGATTTTTGAGGATTTTGTAGATTCTGGATATGAGACCCTTGTCAGAGGAATCATAGCCCATGATTCTCTCCATTTCCGTAGGAAACTACTTGGCTCTTATGATTGTTTCCTTGGGAGTACAATAGCTTTTTAGCTTTATCGCATCCTATTCACTGATTTTTGACTTTACTTCCTTCATTTTAGGAGATTTGAGAAAGTTTTGCCTACTCCCAAATGCTGAAGTGTTGGACCTAATTTGTCTTCTATCAGTTGCAAGGTAGCGGGTTTAATTCCTAGCTCCTTGATTCATTTTGATTTGATTCTCGTGCAAGGAGAAAACTATGGGTCTAATTTCAACTTTCTGCAAGTGGACGACCAGTTTTTCCAGCACCATTTGTTGAAGAGGCTGTCTCTCCTCCATGTAATATTTTGCCCTCCTTTGTCAAAACTCAGATGTTTAAAGATTTGAGGGTTTGTTTCAGGGTCTTCTATTCTATTCCATTGGTCTTCTTTCCTATCATGATACCAGTACCATGCTGTCTTTGTTACTATGGCTCTATAGTAAAGTTTTAAATCTGGTATGGCAAAACTACCTGTTTCATTTTTCTTGCTTAGTAGTGTTTTGGCAATTCTTGGTTTCTTATAGTTCCAAATGAATTTGAGAATTGCTTTTTCTATGTCGTAAAGAACGACATAGGTATCTTTATACGGATATCATTAGATCTATATAAAGCTTTTGATAGAATGGCCATTTTTATTATATTAATTCTGCCTAACCAAGAGCATGGGACATCTTTCCGCCTTCTTAGGTCTTGGATTTCATTCTTCAATGATCTATAGTTTTCCTTGAAGAGATCTTTGATTTCCCTTGTAAGGTTAATTCCCAAGTATTTTATTTTTTTAAGCTATTTTGAAAGAGACTGATTTCCTGACTTCTTCTGATTTCCTGACTGAAGAAGTCAGGAAATATACACTACTATTATTAGTGTATAGGAAAGCTATGATTTATAAAGTGTTGATCTTGTATCCTGCCACTTTGCTAAATATATTTACGAGTTCAAGCAGTTTACTGATGGAGTTTTTTGGATCTTCCAGATACAGGATCATGTCATCAGCAAAAAGAGAGAGTTTGACTTCCTCTCTTCATATTTTTATCCCTTTGATTTCTTTCTCTTGCCTAATTGCTCCAGCTAGGGTTTCAAGAACAATATTGAATAAAAGAGGTGAGAGTGGACAGCCTTGTCTTGTTCCCAATTTTAGTGGAAATGCTTTCAGCTTTTCTTCATTTAGAATTATACTAGCTGAGGTTTTAGCATATATAGCCTTTACAAAGTTCAGAAATGGTCCTTTGAACCCCATCCTTTCTAGAGTTTTGAACATAAAAGGGAGCAGAATTTTATCAAAGGCCTTTTCTGCATCCATTGAGATGATCATATGATTTTTGTCCTTGATTCTATTTAAGTGGTGAATTACTTTAATTGTTTTGCATAAGTTGAACAGCCCTGCATTCCTGGGATGAAGCCCACTTGATCATGATGGATTATTTTCTTGATAAGCTTTTGAATACGGTTTGCTAGTACTTTATTAAG
>PVKS010049318.1:0-12036 GCA_004027875.1 Aplodontia rufa
CTCCTCCTCCTCCTCCTCCTCCTCCTCCTCCCCCCCCTCCTCCTCCTCCTCTTCCTCTTCCTCTTCCTTCTCCTCCTCCTTCTTCTTCTTTTTTGTAAAGAGAGAGGGACAGTGAGAGAGAGAGAGAGAGAGAAAGAGGGTATAAGTTTTATTTAGTTTATCATGTGGCTTTCCTTGTTTGGACACTTCATTGTGTACAAGGTGCCGGGGTTTGAACCCGCATCCTAGTGCATGCCAGGCAAGCACAGTAATCGCTGAGCCACCACTCCAGCCCTCTAGGTTATCTTCTTTATTGAGCTTTGGTAGTTTGATTCTTTCAAGGAATATATTTATTTCTTCTTAGTGGTAGAATATATTGGCATACTTGTTCTTAATATCTGTATATTGCATAGTAACATCACTGCTCTTTCTGATAATTGTTATTTTTTGTTTTCTCCTTTCCTGCCTCTCAGAGTAGAGTTTTCAATGATCATATTAAATTTTATCTCAATGTCTTTTTCTCTTGCTTTTGTTTTCTCTTTCATTGAGTATTGCAATGATTTTTATTATATACATTCTTCTACTTGATTCAGGTTTAATTTGCTCTTATTTTTATAGTTCTTAGGTGGGAGCTGCAGTATTGATGTGAGACCTTCCTGTTTTTTCTTATGTAGCTGTTTATAATATAAATGCTTCATGTAATAAAAATTTCCCTTAAGAGTAACTTAATTAGATCCCACAAATTTGGTTATATTGTAATTTCCTTTTATTCAGTCTAAAATGTTTTCTAATTTCCACTTAGATTATTTCCTTTTTGACCCATAAGCTTTTTAGAATTGTGTTATTTATTTTCAGATATTTGAGATTTTCCTCTCAGAGTTCATTATTATTTCTGATTTAGTTCCTCTGTGGTTAGAGAATGGACTTTGTGTGAAGATGCTTTTCAGTTTATTTAGACTTTGTTTTATGGCCTAGAATATGTTCTTTCTTGAAAAACATTACAGGCACATTTGATTAAGTGCATTTTGCTATTGTTGAATGGAATGATCTGTACATATCAGTTTAATTTGGGTGACCATGGTGTGTAACTCTTCTGTACCTTTATTGATTTAATCAATGTGTTTATAATGTGTATTTGAATAATTTTCTTCAAGTTTAGAACTGTCAAGTTTCTAAAACTTGATTAATCAAACTCTGAAATTTCTAAGCATTGATTTTTCAGTATTTTTTTTTTTTGGTTAGGATTGTTCCCCTTCCTTTGGTAGTTCCAATTGCACTTATGTTTGGCTGTTTAATGGCAGCTCACTGATGGCTCTGTTTATTAGTTTTTACATTCCCTCTTCTCTATGTTTTTCATTTTGGGAAGTTTCCATTTCTGTATCTTCAAGTTCACCTTTTTTTTTCTGTAATAATAGTCTGTCCTTGCTCTCATATATTGTTGTTTAATTTTCCATCTTTAGTAATAGTATAATTTTTTGCATCTCTGGTAGCTTAATTTTTTCTGCATTCACATCTCTATGTAGATTTTAGAAAATATGCAAATATATTTTGCAAATACTTAACTGGTAATTTTTTATGTGCATCAACTATAGGTTGGTTTTGATTAACTAAGTTATTGCTTTATTATGTACTATATTCTCTGGCTTCTTTGCATGGTTGGCAATTTTTTTTTTAAGAGAAAAGGACAATGAGAGAGAGACAAAATCAATTTTTATTGAGTTTTTCACATGGCTTTCGTTGCTCTGACACTTAGTTGTGTTCTTGGGTGCTGGGGTTTGAACTGCGTTCTCGAGCATGCAAGGCAAGCACCGTAACCGCCAAGCCACTGCTCCAGCCCCAGGTTGGCAATTTTTGATGGGATGCTAGACATTTTGTTGTTCTACCCTTTAAGATGCTGATATTTTTGTATTTCTATAAGTATTCTTGAGCTTGTCTTCTGGTATGCACTATTTGGAAATCGATTCTTTTGTTATCTTTTTTTTTTTCAGGGATGAGGGCTAAGGACCAAACTTTGGGCCTTGCACATGCTGGACAAGAACTCTGCCACTGAGCTAAATCCCCAACCTCCTTTTGTATCTTCTTTAAAAGATTTGTTATGTGAAACAAAAGCAGTGCCCACTTAATGTAGGGCTAATTTTTCTCCTATAAATTGAATAAAGTTCATGAGGTTTTTCAGTTGGGCTGGTGCGCATAGGTCTCACATATAATGCTGTGTATGTGCTAGACATTGTTACCTCTCTTTCTTTTGGGTGACTCTCTCGCCTTTCATAAGTTTCTCATGTGCATGAACTGATAAATACTCAGGTGAATAGTCAAAGGGACCTTCTATAACTTACCAAAATTATCTCTTTGTATAGTTGTTTCTGTTCCTATACTCAGTCCTGTAAATTCTAGTTGTCTTGGCTTTTTGTCTTTTCTGCTGTCTCTTCAACTCAGTGTTCATTGAGTTTTGCCATACTGTGCTTCTGTGCCATCACTCTAAAATTCTCAAGATAGTAAGCAGGGCAAGGCCCTGAGTTCGGTCCTCAGCCCTGAAAAAAAAAAAAAGAAAAAAAAAAGATAGTAAGAAGGACAATCACAGGACTCGTTCTGGTTACCTTCCCTTTTATCAGGGATCATTGTCCTTTGTTTTCTGAAGTCTAGTGTATTGCACACTGATGTTTCATGTGATCTGTTTATTTTTAAAATGGATTCAAGAAGGTGGGAAAATTGGATCATTGTTATTCTTTCTTGGCTGGAAGCAGAAGGCCCAGGCAAACATTTTAAGATTTCTGTCTACTATTTGAGAATAAGTATCAATACATTCCCTTTTACCCCTAAATACTTTAGTATGTACTTTCTAAGAACAAAGACATTGTCTTACTTAACTATAATATAATTGTCAATATCAAGGCACTTAATATTGATATACATTATACTAATATTTAATCTATAGTTCATATTTGAATTTTATTAATTGTCTTAATGTACCCTTTGTAGCTATTTCCCCCATAGGCAAGTGATCTCATAGGATCATACAATATATATTTGTCTTATTTTATTCAAAATTCGTTTATTGATCTGAAATAGTTCCTTAGTCTTTGTTTAGCTTGCTTTTGGCATTTTAAGGAAGTATATAACAATGTTTTATGAAACATAACAATTTGGGTTTTTCTGATGTTTCTTCAGATAAGATTCAGTTGATATATGTATATATATCAACTGATATATATATATATATCAGTTTATATCTATATCTATATCTGTATCTGTATATATATTTGATACTGGGAATTGAACCCAGGGATGCTTAACCACTGAGTTATGTTCCTAGCCCTTTTTATTTTTCATTATGAGACAGGGTCTTGTTAAGTTGCTTAGGGTCTCGCTAAGTTGCTAAGACTGGCTTTGAACTTGCAATCCTCATGACTCAGCTTCCTGAGCCATTGAGATTAAAGTCCTATGCCACCACACCTGGCAGTTTACATATATTTTGCAAGAATAACACTGAACTGATATTATATTATTTTAAATGTATTATATCATGAGGCATATTATATTGGTTTTCCCAAATATTGGTGATGTTAACTTTTATCACTTGGTTAAGATAATGTCTGACATTTTCCTCCTTTGTATTTTTCCTTTTTAAATTCAGAAATAGTTTTTTCAGAAGTTATGTTGAGACTGTAAATGGTTTATTTTTAATCAAACTTTTACCCTCTAGTTTTAACATCCATTGATGATTCTGTTATTCCTTCAGTGTTTGTTAGATGGCATTCTATATAAAGAAGAGATTTCATCTCTTTTTTCGTTAAAATATAGACTCACCTTTTTAAAAATGCAGATTTAGAGATTTTGTTTCTATGACGGTACTTTCTAGGATTTCTCTCCACTTTTCAGCAACTCTCTTATCTCTTTAAGTACCCTGTCCTCTGACTCTTCAACTCAGTTAGATTATGGATTCATGCAACATTTCTCAGTTGTATGAATTCTATAAAATATATTGAAATAAAAATATTATTAATTAGGAAGTTTAGTCATTTGTTGTGTTTTACCTCCTCTTCCTCTATAATATTTTTTTATCAGTTTAATATGTTTTTTGAAATCCTTTAGTTAGAATTAAAGAATAATGAAAAATTTCCCTTGACTTTACATTCCGTAGTAGATATGGGAGGGGCTTTAATTTTAATGTCAATATTATTTTTTAAATTTAAGATTTTTTTTGTGGTTAAAAAGTAACATAGATTCTATGGGAATTTGAGGAGTTCACTTAAGTCAATCCATAGGGAAAAGTTTGATACTGGAAAGTATATTACATGACAAATTTCAACTAATGAATGATTTGCATCTATTTAACAAGAATATTTTGTAGGTAAGATGTTTTCTGAAGAATTTGATAACTATATTTGTTGATCAGTTTCATTTAAACAACATTTTTGAGTTTAGTAATTTTTAAATCAGTTTTACTTAGTTTTTCATCGTTCTGACATTTAGTTGTGTACCTGGTGCTGGGGTTCAAACTAGGGTTCTCACACATGCCAGGCAACCGTGATACCATTGAGCCACCACTCTAGCTCCTTGATTTTAGTAGTAAAGCTTATATTTTAACTATTAAAAAAGAAGTCTAGGGGTTGGAATGGTGGTTCAGCAGTTATGGAGCTTACCTCGCATGTGTGTGAGTACTTGGGTTCAAACCCCAGTACCACATACTCAACGAAGTGTCAGAACATCGAAAGTCACACGAAAAACTAAATAAAATTGATTCTGTCTCCCTCTCTCTCTCTCTGTCGCTCTCTCTTAAAATAAAAAAAGGAGTCTAAGTACTTTAAGATCAGTTGTTTAGTAAAAATTCAACAATTAGTAAAATAAAAGTTGTACTTTTAGTACATTTAAAGTACAAAGAAGTGATAAAAGGATACTGAAATATATTAAACAACACGAAAAATAGGATCAGTTTGTGGTAATAATATATTCATTTACATCAATGTATTTTTGGATTCCTAGATGTGTAAGATATTTTCTTAGATGCTAAAATCTGTATGAACTAAAAGGTTATATTCCCCATTTTCAAAAGTTTCAATTCCAGCATTTGGAGGTAGGAAAGAAAAAGTAAACAAACAAGATAATTTTATATTTATTTGCGTTTTTAAAGTTAGGGAAACTTCCTAATTCCATTTTATACTGTTCAGTATAGAGAAGAAAACAAGAGAAGGGTCTTTTTTTCTTTAGTTTCGTTTGGAGAGGCAACATCTGGTAGTGGTTTAGTGGTACATTGCCTTTCCATCACCCATCTCCAGTATATGCCAGCTAGCTGCAAACTAACCCAAATAAGCCTACAACCTAAGTAAAACAGGGTCTGTGCTATGTAAACAAAACATAGTATAGGAGGGAGATGAAGGACTGAGTGAAATGAAACAGATTACTCCTCCTTAATCTTGTACTGAATTTCCAGAATTGCCACCTTAACTGGAACCTCATAGTTTTGCTTGATAGTTTATTTCTGTTGAATCCCTAGGAGTAATAAGTGATAATAAAATATGTTGATGTTCTGAGTAAAAAATGTATTAAGTGAAGGAAAGTGGTTAAAATGAAGACTAATTAACTGGATTCCAAAGTGCATACTGTATTTACAACACTATCTGAGGAGCAAAAGACCTCATCAGCAAATACAAAATAATTTGAAAATGTATGAAAGTTATTTCTGGTGTGAGAAATGGATACACCTATAGTCTTCTGATGCTGTCTATTAAAATATGTAAGTATAATATGAGAAACATTCTTTTAAGTTGAACCTCTTGAAAATTGGTTTAAGGTCAACAACAAAATGAAGAAAGGCTGGAGAAATAGGTTTTATGTTGAGAGGCTAATCCAGGTAGGCTTATTTAGCTTTGGAGAAAAGAAAATTGAGTTAGTTATGAACAGTACTCAAATTGCCAACTTTTTTTTTTAAATTGTAGTGCTGGGGACTATGCCCACGTACTAGGCAGGAGTGAGGATATACCCCTGAGCTATATCCCCGACCCAAGAAATGTTTTTTGAATTTTAAGTAAATATTCTTGCTTTTCAGTAACATCACTCTATCAAAGGGTTACTGTTTAAATTGTAGTAAGGAAATCTTAACTTGAATATTAAAAATATTATCTTGACTGGGAACTTTGAAATATATTGTTAATAAAGATAGTGCTGTTTCCATTTGGAAATTTTTTTTTTAGATAAAGGGAACACAGTTATCTTTCTCAAAGGATTTGAATGAAGGTAGGGCATTGAATAATTTCAAAATTTCTTCCAATTATAAGATTCTATCCTAAGGTAAAAGAAGGTACATCTTGAAGTGGTGTCACAAGTTGCTGAGGAGAAAGCAAGTTTGATAAGAAATAAATTGGCAGCTTCAATCCCTTAACTGAGCTTTAAAAAAAAAAAAACCTTCAAAGAAAATACACACACACTCACATAGTTTTTTTTTCATTGGTTGGTGTTATTAGAGATTGAACTGAGGCTGCCACATGCTAGATAAGCACTCTGCAACTGAGCTACACCCTCATTCCCTGAAAATATTTTAAATAATATTTTTAAGAAATAATACATAGTTGTAAGTAGTAATAAGAATTATAAATCACCATTCATGTGTTTGTTTTCTTTTTCTTATTCTTTTTTTTTTTTCTGTACAGGGGATTGAACCCAGGGGCATTTAACCATTGATCCACATCCCTAGCCTATTTGTTTATTTTATTTTATTTTTTTTATTTTGAGGCAGGGTCTCAAACATTGCTTAGGGCCTCCTAAGTTGCTGAGGCTGGCTTTGAACTTGTCAGCCTCCTGTCTTAGTCTCCTGAGCTGCTGGAATTACAGCTGTGTGCTACTGCATCTGGCCACCATTCAGATATCAAAGATTGAACATTAACATTGGCACAGTATTATTAATTACTTTAAAACATTTCAAATGGTTGAGAATATAGAATAAATAAATTTATATAGATAAATAAATTTATCCTATATAGAATATAGGATAAATAAATATCCAACATAAATTTTTAGCATATTTACTTTGAATTTTTTGAAAAAATAATAGATTATACATAAAGTAGAAGGCTTTTCTGAAGCTTGCTTCTATTCCCTGATTTCTTCATTTGAGATCACCACTATTCTGAAATTTGTATTCATCCTTCACATCCATGATTTTATTCTTTTGCTTCATCAGCATATGTACCCAGAGTTTACAGATAAAACAGTTGTTTTTATTTGGTTTTATTACTAAAATTAATTTTGTATTTTAATTATATAGTCTCTGAAACTATAGTTTTCCTTTTCTAATTTGATTCTTTGAATTATATTTCTGTTTTCAAGATTTATCTCCTTGACATACTGTAAGACTGTTTAAGTCCTTTTACCTTCTGTATAATATGAATATACAAACCGTTATTGATGAGCATTTAAATTATTTTCACTTTCCCCATCATTGTGAACTATGCTGAAATCGGTATCTTTTTATCTATCTCTTTAAGTGTATAATAGAGAAATTTTCTACGGAAAAAACCTGGAAGTAGAATTGCTGAATCATAAGTGTTAAACATCGTTAACTCAGTATGAAGAACTGCCTAAGTGCTTTGCAATGTAGTTTTACTAATATCCACGTTCTAAAGCAATGTAGAAGAGTTTCAGTTTATGCCAATTTACTTTATAATGCTTAATATCGTCTAAGTAGTCAAAAAGTGTTACTAATTAGTCTATATTGTTTTCAGACCCTAGTTAATGCTATTTCATTATTTATTTATTTATTTATTTTTAAAGAGAGAAGGACAGTGAGAGAGAGAGAGAGAGGATCAATTTTTTTTAAATTGAGTTTTTCACATGGTATTTGTTGCTCTGACACTTAGTTGTGTACATGGATGCTGGGATTTGAACCTGTGTACTTGCGCATGGCAGGCAAGCGCCATTACAGCCGAGCTACTGCTCCAGCCCCCTGTTTCATTATTTTTAAAAATTTACTAGCAAGCAATAAGGGAAAATTTAGAGAAGTAATTTGTGCATTTGTGTGTTATAATCTTGGCTTGTCATTTGCTTCCTGCTTTACTTAGTGGCTCATTGTAATACTTCTTTTCTTTCTACATTATAAATGAATATAAAATAAAATCAAGGATAGGTCCAGTTCTGTCTCTTTTTTTCTATAAGCTTCATCTAGATACAGTTTGCCTACCATACAATTCATCCACTTAACATGTGCAATTCAATGGTTTTCAGTAAATTCATAGAGTTGTGCAACCCTCTCCACCATGATTTATATACCATTTTCATTACCCCTGAATGAAACACTGTATGCACTTGCAGTTGTTCTCCATCTCTCCATTTAGTACAGGAAGCCATTAACCATTCTGTCTGCAGAAATTTGTCTATTATGGACATGTATAATGAAATGATAAAACATTGTAGCTTCTTTTTATTTAGTGTTTTCATAGTTCATCCATTTTATAGCATGAATCAGTACTTCATTGCTTTTTATGGCCGAATGACATTCTATTTCATAGATCTACACACTTTATCAGTTGATGGACATATGGTTCATTTTTATTTTTTAGCCATTTTGAAAAATGTTACTGTGAACATTCATGTGCAAGTTATTGTGTGGATGTGTTTTAATTCCTCTTGACTATACACATAGTAGTGGAATTAGTGGGTAATGTAATAATGAATTCTATGCTAACTTTTTGAGGAACTACCAGATTGTTTTCCAAAGTGGTTGCACTATTTTTCATTCCCACCAGCAATGTATAAAGTTTCCAGTTTTTCCACTTCATGTTCAAAATCTTTTATTGTTTATTTTGTTAGTTATAGTCTTTCTAGTGGGTGTGATGTGCTATCTAATTGTGGCTTTCATTGGCAGGTCATGATAGCTACTTACTTTGAGCAATTTTTCATTTGCTTATTGGTTATTTGTATATGTCTTTGGAGAAATAAGCAAGGTACAACTAGATTACATTTATTAAATTGAGTTTATGTAAAAATGAGCATTTAACTTTGTGTAAAATCAGTCATTGAGTCTATTAATTATTTAGCTATGTATTCAATAGATGTTGTTGAATAGTAGAAAGAAAATGGACTTTGGAGTCACAGATTTGAATCCTGACCCTGCTTTCTGTTAGTTTTTATCAAGCCTTTGAATTTGTCAGAAGGTTGGGATATAAAATGTAATGTGGGACTGGGTGTTTGGTTTGGATGAAAGGTGTCCCCCCACAACTTGTGTGTGATAGTGCAGAAAGACTGAGGTGAAACGATTGGATTATAAGAGCCTTGACCCAATTAGTATGCTAATCCCCTGATAGGGATTAACAGGCAACTGAAGGCAGGTAGAGTGTGTTCATGGGTACAATTTTTTTGCCTCTGTTTAATTTTACTTTCTCTTCTTTTGAACTCCTTATTTGTCTGTTCATATTTTTAAAATGCTAATTGAGAACCTTGTTTACATTGGATAAGTTTTGCCATGAATGTGGATAATTTCCCTTTAGGTGATTGGGTATGAGTTTGCTTTTTTCTCAGAGAAGCAAAAATGTGTTTGGATCATTTCTGTGAGACCATCCCAGAAAATAATCCAGTAGTGTTTTGCCCAGTTTGTAGTGTTCTAAAAGGAAGAAGTGAGAAGGAATAGGAGGTTTCCAAGAAGGCACACTGTCATTGTTTTCAGCCTTAACCTTTTGCTTTGCCCTCTACTGAATAAAGTGTCTTTGAAACTGAGCTTCTTTATTTCATTTCTCCAGAGAATAAAACTGGGGGATTAAGGGGTATGTAGGATGAAAGTTGTTTAGGCTTGCAGACTTTGAACCAATCACCCTTTTCAGCCTCATATTTCAGCTTTTTCAAAAGTGATTGATTCTTGATTTTCTGTTTCCTTTTAGTAAAGATAATTTTACTAAATTATTTAAATTAACTTTGTATTCTGAAATATAAAAATAATGTTGACAGTAATAGCTGAAATTATTGGCCATTATAATGATAGTTGCAGTTATTTACTGACAGTGATGATGTTACTCAAGTAGAAAAAACTTTTATTAAATTTAAGATAAATTAAGTAAATATAATTTTAATGACTTCACGGAATATACTTTGATAATAACCTTAATTGTTGAGTAACAGTTGTTTAGATTACCTACTTCCTTAAAGTACTACCTATGTCATCAGAAATGATTGATGTACATAATACATAATAGTTTAATTTTGTTTATGAATTCATGATTATTCAAATAGAATTATTGTGCATATCTACCAAAGCAAGTGCATTACTATGTGTTATGGTTTGGATAAAAGGTGTTCCCCCTAAGCTCATGTGAGACAACTGAGGAAGGCTGAGGTGAAATGATTGGGTTATGAGAGCCTTAACTCAATCAGTGAGTTAATTCCCGGATAGAGATTAACTGGTAACTGTAGACTGGTAGGATATAGCTTGTGGGTCATTGAGGGCATGCCTTGGGGATATACAGTTTGTATCTGGCATGGTGTTTCTCTCCCTGCTCCCTGGAACCATGCCTTTTTTCATGATATTCAACCTTACTTTGAGCCCCACAGAGTGGAGTTGGCCTTTTATGGAGTAAGACCTCTGAAACTGTGAGCCCCTAAATAAATTTTTTCCTCCTTAAAGTTGTTCTGTTTGGGTTTTTTAGTCCATAGCAATGAAAAAGCTGACTAAAACACTAACTATATTTTATTGACTTTTCATAAAACTTGTCCAATTTAATGATTTAATATTAATGTTGTCCTTTAACTTGGTGTTGACTTATTCTGCTTAATTGCTCAATATTATGATGGCAAACGGGAAGAAAGATTTCTCAACTATGTAAAGGTTTGTGGTTGAGACCCCTATCACAAAAGACAGATGAACAAGAGAAACTCACAAATTCATTTAACTTAAGTTTTACGTGACATGGGGTCTTCAGAAATGAAGACTCAAAGAAATAGAAAACTGGGTTTATTTTATGCCAAGTCTGATGCGGAAGTAGTGGTTAATTGTGGAGAGAAATGAGCGAATAAAGAGGGGTGTGATCTATTGGTACTAAACTAGGTGTAGCTCAGCAAGGCCTGTTTTTGTTCAGATTCTTCTTTGTGTCTCCCTGTCTTCAGAGATAAGGACATTCTTTTCCTCTGGGTATGGAGAAGACTGCTCTGGAATGATGGTCTTAAGATCTATTTTTAGGGTCAAGGACAGTTATGTATTATGGTCTGCTTCAGACAGAGGGGACAAGGGAAATTTTTTCTGGTTTCTATGGCCTATTTCAGGGGACAGGGAAATGGGGGGTCAGAGAGATTGTTCTTTTGCTCTTTGCTTAATTTCCATCAACTTAAAATACTCAGTATGCCTAAGTGTCATATTTTGGGATATATATGTATGCAATAATAAACTTATTTTCAGTCTTACACTTTTTTAAATACTTTCTCCCATTGATCCTATTTCTCCCAAAGGCAATTCCTCATTTCCTCAGGTTGTTTCTTCAGTATTTTTCCTGTGATCCTTAATTGAGTTAGGAAGAAAGCTTTGATTTCCTAATTTTATGTGAAGATTGGTTTAATACAGAGTGAACATGCCTTTTTATTTATTTTATTCAGGAATTTATTTGTTGAACAATCAAACAAGCTTCTAATTAAATAATATAATGTATATATAAATTCTGAAAATTAGATTTACCCCCAAGAGCCCCTCCCAAATTACCCACCGTTATCTCCTCCCTTCCCAATAAATCTCTACAAATGCCTTAGGTTGTATGACATTATACCTTATCCGAATTTAAAACATGATAATACACCTCCTTTCTCAATGGCCAGGGTCTAGTACCAGCCTCCACAGATGAGTGGAGACATTCGACCCTGGATTCTCTGGGTTATGCTTATTTCACTCAGCATAATTTCTTCCATAGCCATCCATTTACCTTCAAAGGCTGCAATATCATTGTTTCTAATTGCTGTGTAAAATTCCATGGTATATATGTACCACAGTTTTTGGATCCATTCATCCAGTGAGAGACATCTGGGTTGTTTCCATAGTCTAGCAATAGTAAATTGAGCTGCTATGAACATAGATATTGCTGTGTCACTATA
>PVKS010049319.1:0-12039 GCA_004027875.1 Aplodontia rufa
GAAATGTAATTCTTTATTAACTGATGTTGCATAAATAGCCAATTTTCTTTTATCTGCCTAGAAGTATTAGATTACCCCAAATTGTTTATAAATATAATTCTTCAAATGAAAGAATAGCTGACAAGAAATCCTGTATTACTTTTGTCCTAAAACAAGGCAGTTTTTACATAGATATTATTTGACAAGTGTTTTTATTTCTTTTTTTTTTATTTTTGAGCAACCTTACAAGATTTTAACAAAATAATATAAAATGTGTATAAGATGTGTATATATTCTGGACATTGCAATTATCCCCAGGAGTGCCCCCCCAATTACCCTCCCTTATCCCTCCCTTCCCCTTCCCATTATAACTCTAAAAATAGTATTAGATTGTAATTAATGAATTTTAACAGAAACATAATAACATAAAAATCGTACATACCAATGAGTAGTTACTCTATAAGAAAATAGCACGCCACAACTTCTACCTAATTGTGATTTGGTCTCTATTTCACACTGTTTATCAAAATGCCATTCCATGTAGCATTGTCGGTATAACCGCAGGTAACTGAAGGCTCGGAAATCCGGTCATCTCCACATGAGCACATGGCTGTGGTACCTGAATTCAGCCTATCTGAAATCAACTGCTTTCTCCTCTTTCCTTCACTGCTCTGAGAGTACCTCTTCCCCACTCCACATCAATTCTGTCACACTTTGTTTCTTGTTTTATCGAGGAGTTGTACTGCTGTACAATCATAAATGCACATATAGTAACAATATACGATATATCTGATCCTAATCCAGAATCACCCCACATCACCCACACCCCAGTCTGTTGACTCGTCTATATTTCCCCCCATAACAGATAATAATTTCCCCAAGGTCCCTCCCTAACATCCCTCCTCTTCCCACCCCCTCCCACCGTACATATAGTTTGGACCTCCTAACTCTAATCTCTTCAGTTGAGTCCATCATTATCAAATTAATTAATCTACCTTGGACATAACTTGCTTCAATATTCAGTAACTCCTCAGTGTTCTTTGGACAAAGTCCCAGGTGCTCCAACTGCTGCCTAAAGTTCCTGATGACCCATCCTGGGCTGTCGCCCGCAACTCCCTCTGTCTTCCTTCACTGATTCCCAACCACTTCTTCATCCTCTGTACATACACCCCTACTTTTCTCCATCTATATATAAATATATTTTTTTTAAAGAGAGGGACAGTGAGAGAGAGAGCAAGAGAGAATTAGTTTAATTTAGTTTTGCATGTGTGTTTTGTTGCTCCAAAACTTGGTTGCGTACATGGTGCTGGGGTTTGAACACGCATCCTTGTGCATGCCAGGCAAGTGCCTTAACCACTGAGCCACCACTCCAGCCCCATCCATCTATATATTTTTTAAACCACCCTCCTCCAATCCCAGTTAAAATTTTATCTATTTTATGTATTTCTCTGACAAGTCTTTAATTTAAAAACATTTATTTAATCAATCTAAAATAATAATTCATACTTTTGCTCTCAGTAATTTCTTATCATATAGAGCCATTATCATCTCATTACCTATAAAATATATAAGCTCTTAAAGGCAGGATTCCTGTCTGATTGTCTTATTTCCTTCAGCGTCTTGAAACTACTTATTCCCCAGGAACTTTCATTAAATTAATATGTGTATTACAAATGTTTTAATATTCTCAGGACTAAAAACATGAAACCATACAAAAATATCTGTGCCATATTTCCCTGCCAAACAGCAAGAAAAAGTATTTCATATGTCTTTTATCTGGTTTTATAAATTTTTAGAATACTTATCAAATTTTAGAGAAACAAGAAAAAAATCCTAAGACTATGCCCCTTTGATCAAAATTTCAAAGTACATGTATTAGGGTGTGAGATAAGCAAATTAAATACATATTTTATAATATTAATATTTTTCACTCACACAATTTTATTTTTATAATTTTCATCATTTTTATAAATTCAATTTCTACCTGATTATGTTAGTGCAAAATAATCAGGTACAAATTTCCACGTTTCCACAGGAACATGGAAGGAGTGACTTTAACTGAAATTCCAGCAGTGTCAGTTGTCATCTGCTGGATCCTCAATGTGTGACGTTGGGATTTCTTCTCTGCAACCTTGGTCTCACCCTGAGGTGACCCATCCAGCCTCAGCTTCTACTATGCTTCTTCCTGGATTCCTTTTTAGCCCTTTTTGATCTCTGTCTACAGTCACTTGCCAGACATCACCTAGGCACGAGAGCAAGGCCAGTTCCACATATGCTGATGAGTCCATAAGTCACTGCTGATTTGAGGAGGAAGGTGGATGAGCACAATCTTTCTGTTTTTGAGAAGAAAAGTCATTTATTCTCCCTGTCATTATGATCATTGAATGACTTTCCATTGTTTATTCCAATGACCCCCTGACTCAGGGATATTCAAGGGCGGAAAACTACATCTTCTTTTTTTTTAACATCAAGGCCTTTAAGAAGTATGTATTTCTCATTCCCAATCCTCTGGAGGTCTAAAATAACCTGAAAAGCCATGTACCAAGCTTGCTCAAATAGGAAAGAACTAATTTTAAACCACTTCATCAACAATCAGTATTAAGTTAGTCAAGCTAAAGCAACATCTGACCCAGTTTGTTTAGAAACCCACTCATTCAGCCTTCTGCTTTCTGTGCCATGCAGGGGACCTGTCCAGCTGGAGTCAAGAACTAGGCTTATACAATTTTAATGCTGAACTAATGTTACTTCTGCAATCACCTGCATTAGAGGGTTTATGGAGAAAAAGTGAGAAGTGGTCTGCGAAAAAGTGAAAAATGGTCTTTCTTTCTCTCCTTTTTTTCCTTTTGCAAAGAGTTCAAATGTTCAGTCTGTCCTTTCTGTGAACCTACTATTTACAGCAACCTCTTTTAACCTATATATAATGCATGAAGAAATCTAGGCAGAATAATATTGCATGTAGGCTCTCATATGACTGATTGTGTTGAACCCTGAAAGCTTTTGGATGTCAGGATCACAGTACTGCCAGGTCCCCAGCTAACTCCACCTGCCAAGGCAACTCTTGTCAACCCTCAGAAAAATTATGCATAAATTTATAGCATGAGACTTCAAGTGTAGAGTCTGTCTCAATCTGGAGGGCTTATATGTCTTCTTCACTTCTCTGCATTATTTTTCATAATATAATGCCTTCAACAGAGTTTCATTAATGCTTTCCACAAAATGACAGTCTATAAATTTGGGAAGTGATTTAAAGAGCATCCGTGACATCTGAATAGGAGGTAATACCATAAATGAATACCACTGTTCTCATCTCCTCTTTCCCGATTACTATAAGAGATATTATTTTTCTTTATCACCCATCTCATTCTCTACTGAGGGCAAAGGAAAGTAAGACAAGGAGAAACCACAGATGGTAGACAGTACTTCTAAATTAGTAACTGTTCCAGTCCAGTTTCACTGCTAACCACCCTGAGCCTTCATTTCTCATGTCACACTCAGAAATGACTGTGTTCAGTCAGAATGACCCTGAGCCTAGGCACATCTGACTATTTAATTAATACATTTCTATTAGGTCACATATCAGATCTGAATAGCTAAACTTTCTTATTCTCCTTCAATCACTTCTGGTGATTGTTAATCCTTGTTTAACGGAAAATATCCATTAACTATGTATGGATTCAAACAAAACAGAGTCTGAGACAGGGGCTTGGGCACAGTTAGTTTATTTGAAGTTGGAGTGATGAAAGAGAGCAAGACAAGAAAGAAGAAGTATTCAATAAAGTGTGTAGATTACCACTGTGGAAAAATGAGGCTTGGTCCCACAAGATAACCACTGAATAGCCATGTAGAAGGTATGTGAAAATTGTCTTTTGAAATACTGCAAGGCACAACCATTTATCCGCCAACTTCTATCCCACATTGTTTAAGGTTGTCCTCTGAAACCATTGATTTCCACCCACTTCTAGTTTTCCTGAAATACACAACTTGGAGCTAATCAGGTTTGTAAGCCTTTGGAAAATAAATCTCTAAGACAAGAAAACAGAAGCATTGTACGGGCTAAAAGGGAAGCCTGGTATGTTTTGAATCAGTGGTGTTCCAAGAGATGTGCTCAGTGTCACGAGTTACATACTATACCCATGGCCCTCCTACGTTTCTCAAGCTTAGCACTACTGAAATTTGGGCCAGATAATTCTTGTTAGACTCTTCCCTGTGCATTGTAGGATGTTAAGCTTGTTTGCTTTCAGGCTCTCTCTCTCTTCTTTCTCTTTTTAACCATCTGTTTACCACCTATTCCCTTCCAAGCACAGTATTGAGCCCTAGAAATGTATGTAAGAAGCCAATATTCTCCCTGTCCTTAGGAAGTGCACAAGCTAGTACGAAAAATGACACAGCAGTAAATAATAAAGGAAGTCAAGTATAAAAGTATTAATGGCATTCTTGTTATCAGTTTTATACGAAAAAATTGATGCACTCCTCTGGAGTACCTGGACCATGTGAGGATTACACAGTGGCTAAGATCAAGGCTCTAGAACTCAGAACTCAGTGTAGCCAAACTATTTAGTGAATATAGAGTACCTCGCCCTTAATTTATGCCAGTGCTGTTATAACTGCTTTATGAATGCTGATTATTTAATTCTTGCCATAATACTACAGATGAGTATTATTATAGCTCTTTCATAGGTAAAACTAAGCGTGGGGAGTACAGAAAGGTGTCCAGCTTCTGATGGATGAATTTGCTCGAATAAAAATCCACACAGCCTAAATTCAGTTGTAGCCTAATCAATGTGGTAAACTACCAGAAATATGTGAAGCAAAAACTAATAGTACCAAATGGAGAAATGAGAAACTCCGCAATTAGACATGAACACTCCTCTACAAATAATGGGTAGAACAAGCAGACGGTAAATTGGCAAGGACCTAGAAGAACTCAACAAGAATATCACACGGGAGAGGTTGGGGATTTAGCTCAGTGGCAGAGCGCTTGCCTAGCACGTGCAAGGCCCTGAGTTCGGTCCTCAGCCCTGAAGAAAAAAAAAGAATATCACACAGGAGGACATAATCAGCATTTGTACAGCACTGCACCCTATGACAGCAGGGCACAAATTAGTTTCAAATGACTGAAGAACATGTACCGAATTCTGGAGCATAAATCACACCTCAAGAAATTTAAAATAATTGAAGTCGTAAAGTCTGTTGTCTGATCACATTGTAATAAAACCAGAAATCAATAGCAGAAGGATAATATTCTTCTCAAAACTCTGGTTCAAAGAGGAAGTCCCAAGGACAATCAAAAGTACATTGGACTGAATCACGAGGAAAATAATCAACATTTTTGGAACACAGTTAAAGCAGGTCAGAGAGGAAAACATATAGTTGCAGTCATGTATTAGAAAAATAAAATGTCTCAATTCAAATCAAGTGCCCACCTCAGTAATCTAGAAAATAGAGAACAAACGAACCCCCATCAAACAGAAGGAAGAAGATGTCAAGGAAAAGGAAAAATTAATTTGCAAACAGATTAAAAAAGAGAAAAATCAGTGAAAGAAAGAGACAAATGATTCAAATAATCAGTAGTCACAGACCTTTAGCAAACTGGCAGAGAAGATACAAATAATCAATATCAGCAAGGAAAAAGGAAGATCTTACAGATCCTACAGACATTGAGGACATAACAAAACAAATTTACAAACAACTCTGTACATGTAAATGTAATAAATTTAACAAAATGAAACAATTATTCAAAACATAGTAATTACCACAAATTGATTACTTGAATATTTTATAAGTATTAAGAAATGAGAAAAACCTCAATTAACAAATCTTAAAATGATTTTCTTAAAAACAGATTTCCAAGCCCAGATGATTTCACACAATAATTCTACCAAATTTCCTATGAAGAATTATAACCAATTCTAAGCAACTTCTTCTTGTGGGGGAAAAGAAGAAGAGAGAACACTCTACAGTTCATCATAGGAAGCCAACATTGTCCTAACTCTAAAATACCAAAGACAGTACAATAAAACTACAAAACAATATCTCTCATGAATATAGACATAAAAATCAACACTGTAATATTAAAACATAGAATTCATCAATATATGAAAAGAAAAATGTACTAAGCACAGTGGGGATGATCCCTGTCATGTAAGCCTGTTTCAGCATTAGACGATCAGACAACAGAGGTTGAAGTGGTAGCTCAGCACTCAGGACGTTTACCTGGCATGCAAGAGGACACAGATTTGAACACCAGCACCATGTACACAATGAAGTGTTGGAGCAACAAAAGCCACATGAAAAACTAAATAAAACTGATTCTCTCTCTCCCCCTCTCTCTCACTGTCCCTCTCTCTCTTTAAAAAAAGAGAAAATCAGATAACATACTCCATGATATTAATAGACTACAGAAAAAGGATTGCATATTTTCATACTTATTAATAAGTTGGAAAATAAAAAAGCATTTGGAAAAACACAATAATTCACACACAAAAAACCTCTCAGCAAGTAAGTGTACAGTAATGTCCTCAATTATATAAATCATCTAAAAAAGACTTAGAGCTGTTATTAAACTTAATGTTGAAAGCTGAAATGTTTCACCTTAAGATTAAGAAGATGAATGATTTCTGCTTTCACCACTCCCATTCTGCATTGTGCTGGAAGCTCTAGCCAATGCAATAAGGCAAGAAAATAAAAGAATTACAGGACTGAATGAAAAAAAGTCCCTATTTTCAGATAATATGTCTTTCTATGTAGAATAATCCAAGAATCTACCATAAAACTCCTATAACTAATTACGGAGTTTACCAAGGTCATAGGACACAAGAGAGCCATACAAAAATATATTGCATTTCTATATAACACCTAGAAACACAAGAACAATGACTCTAAAATGCAATACCATTTATATTCAGGCAAAAATGAAATATTTGGATGAAAATACAAAACAAATGTACATAGACAGGACCACGCTCATACATTCAAAGGCTCACCATAACAAAGATACCAATTTTCCTCAATCATATATATAGGTTTAACACAATTCCTATAAGAATCCCAATAAGATTAATTTAAAGGCCAACTAAACTACTATTGCTAAATAATACTGGAAAAGAATAAAACAGGGAGAATCAGTCCTTTTTGATTCAATACTTCTTATTTCATACCCAAATTATATTTTTATGCCCAAAATAGCATATTTAAATATGATCTATATAAAACCAATATCAATGTAGTGAATTTTGTTAACTTGGGATCAATGTTGTAAATTTTGCGTCTCATTCTTCTATTCTTATTGTGTTGTCTATGTAATTTATAAAATACTGAAAGATAGATTTGTCCCTTAGTGTTAAACAAGTTTAGTGTTAGTATATACTCCTGGAGAAATGAATATTTTATTAGTATTTAGCAAATTTTTAGATATACTAATTATTTTGCCTTAATATATCTTAGATATATTTCTAAACTATCGGATATTACATTTTAATTTTGGTTTCAATCCACTCTTACCATCTTTATCTTTTTTCTAAGGTATTTAATCAGCTTGCTTTACCTAATTTTGAATACTCTTAGATTGATTTTAACACTATTTTAATCCTTCCCATTCATTCTCTTTTCCTCTCTTTTCGCAAAGCATTTTTATTGTTTCCCATTTCATTTTTCCGTTATCAGCTTAGAATTATATATCCTATTTTTTCTAAATTTTGTCCAAGCAATTTTAACCTGAATTTGTATGAAAATAAAATACCAATCTCTACCTTTAACCCCCAACAAACTATAAGAGATATTTGGGTTATTTGGCAAAATACCTGAGAAAATCACTTTGAAGGATGAAATATTCATGTTGCCTTGTAGTTTCAGAGGGTTTGGTCCAAGGTCAGCTGGCTCCATAGCCTTGGGCCTGAGGTCAGGCAGAACTTGGTAGCTGCAGGATCATGTGGGGAAGGAGGCTGCTCACCTCATGGCTGGCAGCAAGCAGAGAGAGCCAACAAGTGGCCAGGGATAAGAGGTGACCTTCAGGGGCATGCCCTGAAGGGGGGCCTAGCTCCACCTCTGAACATTGCTGCATTAGGAACTGAGCCTTCAACCCATGAGTGTTTGGGGACACTTCATTCCATGTCTTAAGAGATATATATCATATTAACAATCATCCATTTCTCAACTTCTCTGTCAATCAAAAAATTAATCCCATAATACAATGATTATTTCAAGTTTATATACATCCTTCTCCTTTTTTTATTACTCCTGCCATGCCCTGGAATTTTCAACTTAACTTTAGGACAGCTTCCTCCAGTGAATGCAGGGAGGGGGTACAGGAGGAGTGGGTGGGGCAAGGAATAGTCTCTTTTTGGTGGATTAAAAAAAATGTCTTCAAATTTTCCTGTTCTTGAAAATATAATTCTGATGGGTAGGCAATTCGATTTTAACAGCTGTTTTCTCTCAGGTAACTGCTAATATCCCACTCCACGCTGGTGCCAATTGCTGTGTATTGCTTGATTGTTTTCTTCTTTGGTGTTTGTTCAGGTGGCAGAGGACTAAGTAATGGCAAATCTAGGGGAGGGAGGTGTGAGTCAGTGTGGGTGAGGATGTGAGAGGGATCAAAAACCAGACAAGAATTTTGAGAGTTTATTAGAAAAGAAGCAAGAGGTTGCCCGGTAGAGAAGAGTGAGAAAGGACTTCTTGAACAAGTTGCTCAGGAGATCAGCTCGGCACTGCTCTTCTTCTGTGCCAGGGTCCCCTGCAGGGTCTCTCCACCTCCCCTGTCCTGGAGTGGGAGCTCCTCTATGTTTGTATTATTTTAAGTACTCAATCTCACTGTTCTGAGGAAAAAGAGAGCAATTCAAAACAAATACGGGAAAAGATTCTACTTATTATCAAATTGTGTAATAGTGAAGCCATACTTGGGAAAATTTATGATTAGAATTTGAATTTGATCAATTGATTTTTGTTATTCAAAGTCAAGTTCTTTGGAAGTTTATTTCTCTTCTTGGAATAAAAATGAATAGTCTTGGGCAGGAGTGGTGGCTCAGTAGTTACAGTGCTTGCCTGGCACGAGCAAGTACACGGGTTCGAACCCCAGCACCACATACACAAGGAAGTGTCTGAGCAACAAAAGCCATGTGAAAAACTAAATAAAATTGATTCTGTCTTTCTCCCTCTCTCTCACTGTCCCTCTCTCTTAAAAAAAATTGAATAGTCTTTTAAAACTTACTTATTATTAAATTTGCATACAGTAAATTTCACAATTTTGCGTGTCACTGTGAATTTGAAAAAGGTACAGAGTCATATAGACACTATTGTGAGGTACAGATACTGGAAAGCCTTTTTATAGACAATTAATTCCTGGTCCCAAATCCTAGAAACCACTGACTTTTCACCCCTATGGTTTTTTTAATGCCATAAAATCATAACCATATATTATCAATAGCCCTTTGGTCATCTGGATTGTTTAATCTATAACTAGTTCATTCCTCTGCATTGCTTTGGAGTATCCAATCGTATGCATGGACCACGGCATGCTTACCCATTCACCAGTTGAAGGCATCTGAGCGAGAACTTTAGAAAAGAATCTGAAAATGCACCTTCCTACACAGGTGTTGTGTGGCTGTCAGTTTCCATTCCCCTCAGTAAATACGCAGAAGTAGCAATGCTATGTCCCCTGCTGAGTCTACACCAACTCTATCCAAAGTGGCTTTACATCTTGCCCTCTCATCAGCAGAGAGTGAAGATTATTCTTGCTCTGCAGCCTCTACAGCTCTGGGTAGCATCATCTGCTTTTGTTTGGTCTGTTCTTTTAATTTTAACCAGACCAATATATGTGCAGAAATATATCATAGTGGTTTTTCATTTGCATTTATGTCCCTAATGATTAATGATGTTCAACTTTATTTCATGTGGTTATTTACAATCTGCTCATCTTCTTTGGTGAGGTGTCTACTAAAAGTGTTTCATTGGGATTTTTGTTTTCTTATTGAGATTTGAGAATAGTTTATATTTTCTGGGTAAGTCTTTGTCAGATACATAATTGGCAAATATTTTCTTCAAATCTATACCTTGTCTTTTCAATCTCTTAATAGTATCTTTCACAGAGTAAAATATTTTAACTTGATGAAGTTTAACTTCCCAATTTTTTTCTTGGGAAATCATTCCTTTATACTATGTCTAAGAACTCTTGGTCTAATTCAAGGTCACAAGATTTTCTTCCACAAGTTTTCTATTTCTTGATGTCACATTTAGATATATGACCTATATTTAGCTCCCTGCTTTTCATGTAGTGAGAAGGATGATTTGAGGTCTTTATATATATAAATGTATGGATTTGAATTGATTGCTGAGAGAGAGGAACAAACAAGCTCAGCTCTGTGATTGCTGCAGCTTATTGCCGGAAAGAGTTTGCAGACTGCAGCACAAGAAGGGAAGTCAGCCAGAGGATGCTTCTCCCTGAGTTGAGCAAAGAGCCAACTTCCAGAAGTAGGCCAGCAGGATGGAGTATGCAGGCAGACAGCAGCAGAGGAGGCCCACGCAGAGAGCACTCCCGGCAACCATGGAAGTTCCCCCTTGCACACAGAGCAGGATAGTGATCAGCTCACCAAGCCACCTGCAACGTAGGGGGAAAAAGACACTACATGCAACACTCCAAGTGACCTTGTGCACAGGCCCCAGAGGAGGTGAGTTTCTTTAGAGAAGAAAATCTATGGAATTTTCTAACCATCAATAGAACCCTCCAAGGTGCATTGCCTGAAGAGTGAGCCAACGTTATCCCTCTGCCAAGGGCTGCCCTGATCATGCCATTGCAAAACCTGAGCAAGACTCAGAAGGTTCAAGTGGAGTCCATGCATATGAAATGCACCCCAGAGCAAACTCAAGAATATTTATATGAATACAACAATATCTATACTTTAAAATTCACAGTGTCATTTGATCAGAAATTAACCACAGTTCTGATCTGAATATGAGCTGTCCCCCCAAAACTCATGTGTGACGATTCAGGAAGATTGAGGTAAAATGATTGAGTTATAATAGCCTTACTGCAATCAGTGAGTTAATCCCCTGAGAGGGATTAACCAGTAACTGCTGGCTGGTAGTTGGCTGGGGGAGATGGGTCATTGGGGGTGTGCCTTTGGGGTATGCATGTGTATCTAGCATGAAGGGTCTCTCTGCTTCCTGGAGCCTTATCTTCTAACATAATGTTCTGCCTTCTCTCAAGTCCCTATAAATGGAGCTGGCCACCTATAAAATAAGACCTAGGAAACCATAAGGCCCCAAATAATTATCCTTCTAAAATCATTCATATCAGGTCCTTGGGTCACAGTACAACAACAACAACAACAAAAAACCTGACTAAAACAACCATCATACAAAAGATGGCAAATACAACCAATAAATAAAACAGATCCAGTTTGGTTTAATGTAAATTAGTACAGCTATAACAAAAACTGATTGGAGGTTTCTCAAATAATTAAACATAGAATTATCACATAATCTGACAATCAACTTCTGAGTACATATCCAAAGGACTTGAAATCATTATGTCAAAGAACTGTCTGAACTACCCTGTTGATTGTACCATTACTCACTGTAGGCAAGAACTGGAAGCAATCTAAGTATGCATCAATGGAATAATAGATAAGGAAACATGGTAGAGATCCAAATGGAATACTATTCAGCTTTAAAAAAGAAATTTGTCATTTGTACTAACAAAGGTAGAATTAGAAAAATAAAGTAAAGTTGAACAAGCTAGGTGCAGAAAGACAGATGTCATTTTCACTTATATGTGGAATCTAAAACAACTTGGAACTCAAAGTACAGATGCTAGAATGGTAATCACCAGAATCTGGGGACCTGAGGGAAGCAGAAGATGATGGATAAAGAATATAAAGATTCAATTAGTTAGAAGGAATACTCTTTACTTGGAGATATATTGCATAGCACAGTGAATATTGAATATGATAAAGTGTTGTATATAACAAAATCATTTAGATTAAATTTCATCTGTACACACCACAAAAGATAAGTATTTCAGGTGGTGAATAAGTTAATCAGTCTAGTTTAGTTATTCCACAACGTATT
>PVKS010049320.1:0-12038 GCA_004027875.1 Aplodontia rufa
CTCCACAGGCAACCATCTCTTTATTTCTATTGCTATAAATTATTTATGTTTAATGGACTTTATGTAAATGTGATAATGAAGCATGTACTGTTTCATGTTTGGGTTTATTTAGCATAATAATTTTAAGACTTGTCCATGTGCCACATGGATCAACAGCTGATTATTATTTGTTTTCTGAAATTGCAAGTGTCAGTAGGATTATGACACATTTTATCCATTCCTTCATTGATGGGCATTTAATATATTCTTCATTATTGATTGCTATGAATAATGATGGATCATTCTTATGGAACTATTTTTTTACAAATCTATTTTTCATTTTTATTGAATAAATACCTAGTAAATTGCTAGGTAAAATTACTGGGCTGTTATACATTTATATACAAGTGAAAGTTTTATAATGAATTCATAAACAACCCTTTGACATTTCAAAAACAATTATTTTGGTGCTTGGAATAGAATCTAGGGCCTTGTACATGCTAGGCAAGTGTTCTGCCACTGAGCTATACTCCCAGCACTGTTTCAAAACCTTTGTACTATTTTTCACAACTACCAGGGATGTTTCAAAGTTTCTGATGCTCTTTATGATGAATAATTTTTGTTGTATTACTGTGTTTATTCTGCTATTAATCTCATGATATAAATTTTCCATTCTGAATACAGAATATATTATTGTTCTGAGTATCTTAATATGTGCAATAACCCAAAACTAAGAAATGAGTGATGAACATTGGAAAGATATAAAGTTATAATTACTTGAAGCAATATTTTCACCTACATATAAAATCAATAAAAATAAAATAATAGCACTAAAATGAAGATCAATAAAATGGCATTCAAAGTGGCAGCAAGAAAGACATACAAAATTAATAATTTTCTTGTATACTATCAATGATCAGCTAGAGAATATTACATGTATACAAACAAAACCATTTCAACTAACTTGCAACAATAACTAAAAGAGTGCTTGAAGTAAATCTAACAAGATAATATTGAACTTTTCTCTTTTGGAAAAGCTAAATGTAAGAAATTACTAGAAAATATGAAAGAGGGCCCCAATAAATGAGAAATATATCATTAAAAAGGAAGAAAAAAACTGGAAAAGTACAAAATAATTTCAAGTTATAACTTGAATTCAATATAATCATAATAAAATTCCCAACTTGATAAAATTACTTTGAATATTATATAGAAAATGAGAAAAATGCTTATAAAGTAGAAATAGGGTAGATTTGACCATTTATTTAAGCACACAGTAAAGTTATAATGCTTGATATCCAATGGTACTTGTATAGGAATAGAAAAAATGAAGGAATAGAATAAATAACAGTATTTATATCCTATATATCTGTGAAATTTATAATGTAATACACAGCAATTCAAACTTGTGGGGAAAGAATGGGCTATTAAATATATTCTCTCAGGATAATCATCTATGCATTTAATATTGGTGATCTGTAAAATTAAGTAAATAAGTTAAATAGATCACCAATTTAAAATAAAGACAAAAATAAGCCTTAGAATAAAATATAGGACAATATTTCATGACCTTGATATACAGAAACACTTCCTGGAAAAAATGCTATCACATTTATGTGTTTGATATATTAAAATTCCAGAATTCTCTATGGAAAAACAAACCATAATCTGAGCTAAAAGAGACAGACAAAATGTGTACAACATATGTACCCATGAATTAGAATCCAAATATATATAAATAATCACTACAAATTTAATGAAGACAGATAGTCTTTATAGAAAAATGGCAAAGAATCTACTCCAGGAATTCCAAGGAAAAGGAATACAGACAGCATGCAACCTTTATGAAAATATACTTATCTTCACTCAGACTCACAGATATCTATATTACAAGAAAAAAATAAAGCTTGAAAATTTGAAATCAAGTGGAAATGAGGTGGTAGGAAATGGGTATCCCGATACCTACCATGTTAGAAAAAGAACAAGTTGGTTATACACTTTGGAGAGTGTTTTGAGAGAATATTTTATAATTTTAATCCCAGCAATTTAGGAGGGTGAGGTAGGAAGGTTGGAAGTTCAACGCCAGCCTCAGCAACTGAGCAATGCCCTAAGTAACTTAGCAAGACCATGTCAAAATAAAAAATAAATCAGAAGGGCTGAGAATGTGCCTCAATGTTAAAGCACCCCCGGATTCCATTTCTAGTACCAAAATTTAAAATGTAAGTTTATGTATCTAGCACTGAAATGTTTCAAAGCCATCTGTTTGAGAAAAAAATTCTACAGAACAATGCATATTTTCTCTTTTGACAAAAGAATGTAAGATAATGCCATGCTATGTGTGCTCTACATATACATATATATGTAATATCTGTGTACATAATCCTGGATGGTTTCAAATAACAATGTTTATGTCTGAAAGTGGCACTGGACATGGAGATCATGAAAGGTGGAAACATTATTATTTTCGGAGCTTGGGTTTTACCTTTAAATGAATGATATTATGAGAAATATATCATTCTCTCTTCTATTTAACCCAGCAAATTAATTTAAAATGTATCGATATTGTTATGTGTGCATATCTCATATTGCTTCTATCTAGGCATAATATTCCATAACATCCAACACTATTCCCCTACTGAGGGATTATCCCTGTCTGTAGTAAAAATTTCAAAGTTAACTCCTTGTAGTGAAGGCCTTCACTTTCTATTCTATCTTGAATCCACACTGGTTAGGCTTTATATTTCCCAGTACACTCATCCTGCTCTTTTCAAGGTCATCAATAATTTCCTTGCTGTGAAATTCAATGGTGCTATGTCAGACCTAATTTTAATAGACCTCGCACAAGTTTTCTGCAAAATTGACCACTTTGCTAGACCACTCTTTCTTCTAATAACCAGTGTTTTATATGCCCATCCAGACATTTTCCTATGTACTTATATAAATATATATAAACATGTGTTATCGCTTGTAAATATTTATGTAAATGCATTTATATTAAGATATATTTATGTAAGTGTGTTTATGTAGTTGTAAAGCAAATATAGCATTGTCTTTCTTCAGTTGACTTCAGGGATAACTATTTTACTGGCTGCTACTTCTCTCTCTTATTTTTTGTTGTTAATTTTTTATTTGTTGGACATAGTCTTACATATTGGAGGGAACTGTTACATATTCATTCATGCATGGATATTGACATAATGAGATTGTAAATTAAGATTGATTCTAGTCAGTCCAGTTACTTCTCAATCTCTTTTGCTGGTACCTCTTCTTCATTTCAACTTCTAAACAGTGAATTGTATATCATAAGTCCTTTTTGGAATGTTCCAGTGACTTTCAAATTTATATCTCCTGCTCACACTTTCATCTAAACTTTAGACTACAATGTCTAGCTGTCTACTTGCCATTTTTTGTATGTTTACTAATACTACTGAAATTGATACACTCAAAATTTAACTCTTGATTACTCTATCCAAAAACTGACCTTCTTTACAAATCCTTTCCCTAACTCAACAATTTTAAGTCCTGTTCTTTCAGTGTTTCAGAACAAAAATAATTAGAGGCATTTTTTCTATTCTTTATTTTTTACAAAATGCACTCCATCAGCAAATCATGTTAGAACTATTTAAAAATATATCCAAAATTCAACCTTTTAGAGCACTGTCATGCCCGTCCTGTATTGTACCAATAACTTTCTATTTGATCCCCTTGCTTTCCTTCCTGTTCTCTTGTAGCCTGTTCTACATACAGTAGTGAGAACAATATTTTATAATAGTGAGATCAGTCCTGTGCCAAAACACCTCCTATATTTTCCCATCACACATAGAATAAAGTTCAAAATTTGACTATGGCTGGACAAGGCATTATATTATTTGGCCTCTTGCTACCCTTGAATTCATTGTAACTACTTTTCCACTTGTTCACAGTACTACAAGTACTTTGGCCTCATTGTTGTTCCTCACTCTACAAATATTCTCATCATGACGTTTCCCCCTGAGCTTTAGAGCACCTGTTCTCCAGGTCTTCATTTCTCATCTAGAATATCTTAAAATTCTTTTCACTCTTTTCTCTAACTATAGTCTTATGCCTGCCAAAAGCATTATCTACACTGTCACTAAGGTAGCATTTCTACAACACATATTTAACAATATGATTCCTATATCTGAAACATTTAAAGGTCTTTAATGATTTTTGGTTCAACTTTAAACACATAGGCATTAGTCTAAGAGACTCTTCATAAACTCACTTTTGACTTCATCTTCAGTTTGATCTAGTAAGACCCGTTGATGATTGGATACCTTTATAATGCTACTCTATGTTACTGGAAATCTTCCTCACTCCACATGATTTCTCCTACTCTTAGTCCAAGGAAACATTTACATCTCTCATAACTCAAATATTGTCTCTTCCACAAAAATATTATCTAATTACCCAAACCAATGTTAGATTTAAGTGTTTCTTCTTTCTGTACATACAATTTCTAATACATATAAATAGCAAAATAATATACTTTATAATTAACTTATATGTATCTCTCTCCAAATATACTGTGAAATCCTTGATAAACAAGATATTTCTGGGGCTGGAGCGGTGGCTCAGCGGTTTCGGCGCTTGCCTGGCAAGCACGAGGGCCCGAGTTCAAACCCCAGCACCATGTACACAACTAAGTGCTGGAGCAACTAAGGCCATGTGAAAAACTAAATAAAGTTGTTTCTCCCTTTCTCTGTCTGTCTCTCTCTCTCTCACTGTTCCTCTCTCTTTAAAAAAAATCTTTAAAAAAAAGACATTTCTTTTTGTATCTGCATCACAAACATTTAACAAATCCTAGCTAAAAGGAGTTTAATAACTATTGAATAACTAACTGATCAACAGATAATAAATTCAGCATCCCAAAGGGGCTTTCTAAGTATGTAGGTAACAGCATACATCATTTTTTTAAAGGTTTAAAATGTCATTTGAAATACTCAGCACCAAAATAATACTGTAGATATTAAAGCATTTTAATACACTGTGTTTTTCCAATTATATTAGTTAAAAGTAATATATGGCAAATCATTATGTTGAGTCAATGATTCAGAGCAAGATGGAACAAATGAGTAATGTGATAAAGCTTTGTACATTGAGTGACCCTAAGAACTGACACTTCGTTTGGTTGTTTGCTATTTCTTTAATGAACCGGAGCAGTTTTCTTAATTAGCAAGGGGCCATCTGTTTCAAGAACAAATGGCATTTAGTATAACAAGGGCTGAAACAGTAAGACAGCTTAATTTTGGAGTGCAAATGGCAATACTAAGTGACATAATTACTACTTTGCATTTTCAAGATATGGCTTACTAGGTTTTCTAGAATTGAGGTCAATCTGGTCACTGTATCCTCTAATAATTCATAATGCTCTGATTGTTGCTATTTCTCTAGAGAGGAAATAATGTTATCTGTTAGAGGACACAATTAAACATTTATGAAACAATACGTTTATTCTTTGGGTTTATAATTTGACATATACAACAAGGTCCTTCTTTCTGAGGCCAATATGTTATAAATTGAATTTCCCATATTAGGTGTTTTCATAGGTGAAGGGGTTATTTATTATTTCTGGAAATTTTTCATTACATTTGTTATGTAATATGTTTATAGTCCTATACATGTTTATAGCCCTTTCACATACTTACCAAATTCAGAAATAACTCCTTTTTATGGGCCAGACCTTATTTTGATTCTTTCAATATAAGCAATGGGATAGTCATTTTAGGAGCTAAGATATATAAGCCCCTTTGCCCCTTTATCTTGTAAATTAAGCAACATTAAATAGCATTCAGCTATTATCCACATTAGTTTTGCCTTTCTTTATGTGAAATTTTCCTATTTTTCATTACTGATTTAATTCCCATATGGAGTAGAGGAGAGCTGTAGGCACAGAAACTTGTGAACATATCAGAGACAGTAGATCAAAAAAGAAAACAGTCTGACCCATTATATGGTAACTTCTCTGGCAGAAGTGATTGGCTATGGTAACAGACTGTCATAATTTTATTGTGTATTTTACAACTTTTCTACTGACACAAAATATCAAACAAATATTGAGTAAAATGGCATTTCTAATAGAAATTACAAGAACATCAGTGAGATATGGCTCAGTTATTGATTTAACTAACTAAAACGTGCTCAGAATGTAAAATGAACCAAGCATTGTGCTAGACAATGGTGATAGAATAAAAAAAAATTAAAAAGTTCTTTCCCACAGGGAGCTTACATTCTAGAAAAGAGACAGACAATAAAAAATAAGTAATCATAGAATGAGATTTCATTTAGTAGTGTATTATGACTTCACATAAAGTGTGGTAAAAGAACAGAGAATGATAGCAACAGGGCTGACCTGAGGATGACACTTTGGTATTGTAACCCAAAATTCTTTGGAAACCTTAATAAACATGTTTGTCATGTAGAATTGAAGTGCATTTTTGGAGAAAATAGTATGATTATTGGATATTTGAGAGATAATGAGAGGTTAAAAGTGAAGTCAGCAAGGGCCAACATCTTTTTTAATGTAAGGAGTAGAAACATGGTTCTAATTCATTTTTTTATTTTGTAAAAGGAGATATAAAATGCTATGGATGCATGCTATGTAATATCATGTAGCAATGAGAAGCAATGAACTAGGCAAATGCACAGGAATATGGATGTATTTTAAAATTGTATGCTTGAGAAATAATAAAAGAGGATAACAGAATAAATACATAATATCATTCATAATAATTAAAACAATGATTCACAAAAGAATATTACATCTTTGACAAGTGTGCATATGTGCTCAAAGACCTGTAGCAAGCACAATATCAAGATAATAAATGGGAGCTATTATCTTTGTTGAGGTGTCAGTGATTACTAACATAATTGTAGGAATTATATTAGTAGCAAATTTTTAAAATGAAATAAAATACCTTCATGTAATACAGTTCTCTGAAAGAAAACAAAAATATTCAGAAAAATATGTTAAAATTATCATAAATAGAGAAATAAATGTGAAAAGTCTAGATTATCAATGCCAGATCATCGATGGAGAGAAAGGAGAAATATGACATTAATGTAAAAATTGTGAAAGTAAACAAGATAAAAAGAGACTAAGTTTGGGGTACATTTGAGACTGAATGTTTATGTCCCCTAGCAAAAATTCATATGTTGAAATCTAATTCTCAATGTGGATGTGGAAGGTGATAATATCATGAGGGCAGATCCCTCAAGAATATGATTAATACCCTTATAAAATGATGCCAGAGAGCTTTGACACTTCATCTACATTGTGAGGACTCAGGAAGAAGATGACTGCCTAAGAGCCATAAAGTGGGACCGGAACATATACCAAATCTACCAGTACCTTAATCATGTACTTTCCAATCTTCAGAACTGTGAGAAATAAATTTATTGTTTATAATCCACCCAACCAATCATATTTTGTTATAGCAGCCTGAACAGACTAAGAAAGGGTGAATTTACAAAGGGGCAGTGATTAACTTCCAAAGACCCCAACTTTTAGTGGTCTCTATCTCTATTAGACCCACTAATACATTTTTTAATTGTCCAGAAACATGTTAATGGCTGGCAAGTCAGCCAGCCAGAATTCTATAGAAGGCCACAGATGTATTAGTTTGAGAAATTTATCCCAGTTTGACAACTATTAGATCTAAGTTGTTGGAATAAAGATGTCTTTGTGTAATGGATTCAATTTTGAATTATTCGTACTTTTGAAGGTGAAAAGTTCCAACTTGGTCAAATGGTCAAGAGAGAAAACAACATTAGGTACATTAGCAAAGATATTTTACTATGAAGGAAAGGGACATTGGAGGATATCAATATTATGAAGTGAAAATTTAGGAAGGTGCATCTCAGAGGAAACCAGTGTAGACTACAGATGATTATGATTGATTCCAAATGCCTCTGATTTCATGACAAACAACACCTCCATCCTATTACATGGAAGGGAAAGAAAAATAGAAGGTAAAACTAAATTCACAGTGAAAAAGGAACTGAGTTGTGAGCTGAAAATGATTTATTTTGAGTCAGGTTGAATTGTTTTAGCATAACTGACTGAAAACAGAGTCCTAAAAGTTATGGTGAAATTTACCTTTTGCACGTCTGAGACATTTCTGTGAAGATCGGCACATTAAATTATTCAGTAAAAATATAAGATTCAATGTTTCCAATGTTTTACAATCATAATCTTAGAAAAATCTTGTTAACAAAGACTTAAAGCCTGTACAATTAGAAAAATAAGAATGTGCTATCTTTATAGTAGGACCCTTGGAAACTTTTAAAAATAAGCAATAGCAGTATCCATCATTGAGTGAGCCAGGTACTAGTACTAGTTAACAGCATTTGCTCTGAAATTGGGAAGATGTAGTATTTTATGCTTGGCTATATGATTCATTTTCTTTCTGACATAGGCAAATTATTAAACTTCTCTAAGCCTCAGTTTCTTTTCCTGAAAATGAAAATAATCATGTCACTAACTTCATAAGACAGTTAAGTGAAATATTCCTGATATAGAACTTAATAGTGCCCAAAATATTTAGATATTAAAAAAATTGTGCTGTGCCCCTTCCCTCCACAATGTTCTGTGTCTTAGTTAATGATAGGACACAGTAGACCTAGTTAAAATTTAGCAGCAATCCTAGATTCCTCAACCCTTCATACCCAACCTGAACCATGAAATTTGTGTCTTTGTGTTGAATCTGTCTCTTTCTCTCCATCCACTCAGCCATTACCTTACTTTAGGCCCTTTTCACTTCTGTTTTAAACAGGAGCCACATAATTAATCTTCTGAAGATAATTTTACAGTTTATTTCCTTTTAGAAAATCTGATAGAAGACCTTTTTCTATAAATGTTTAACTATGCTGCCTCTAAAGCTCAGACTACATGTCTCACCCTTAAATATGTGTCCTTATTTGGATTATGTTGATGATAAAAGAAGTTCACAAGTAATTAAGTAACTTACCCAAGGTCATTCAGTTATGAATTGGCAGTAGGGATATATTTAGGACACTGTACAAAATTTAAAATATTAAAGAAAATCAGAGGTATATATGTAGTTTTAGGAAACAGATTACTAAGGAGAAGTTAAAAATGGCAGCATATATTTGTTTTAAAAAGTTGTGGGGATTGGTACAAAGCTATCACTCATATTCCAATAATCATATTTCTATATTATGTAGAAAAGCTAATGCATAGACAGGGTTGTACTGATATTAACACATAGAAATACAGAACACAAGTTCCTCAGTAAAAGTCATAATATATTAACTAATGTGTGATTGCTTCAAATAGAGAAATACAGAGTTGCATTATCACAATTGGAAATTTAACATCTCTGGCTCCACACAGGACCACACAATTGTCAATATTACATTATCAGGATTAGGATACCCTCTGGTCTTTCAAAAAAGATAAATCTGACTTATCCTCTCTTTGTTTTCCAGGAGGAGAGAGGACTCATTTTTCTGCAGCAATACATAACTGTTCTGAGAGGCATGAAGAAATTCTGACTCCATGCCAGCCTGCTAGCTTAATGCAGTCATGTATAAATCAATTGCATTAAGGAATTAATGCATCTTGCCCTTGAACATTCACATCCATTCACTCATTTTATAAGAAAGGGGGTGGTACAAGATATTACTGCCTACATTAAATCAGAGGCTTGTTAAACATTTCTATCCTATGAGCACTAGGCCTCAGATCTGTCTGTTTTAGCCTGATATTGGTAAAGAAAAGACAAGAAGAGTAAAAAAAAATAATAAAAATATACAATATTAGTTGATTAGATTTCTATGGAAAATTTTTGAGGCAACTTTACTTTTTTTGACTAAAATAAGTGATGTTCAAAATAGAATTTTAAGTACTTTTAATTCAATTCAACATTTATTGAACACTCATTATTTTCAAAGAAGTTTAGACTCTATGGAAGATTAAAAGTGAGAAGGATGGCTTCCCTGCCATCAAAACCTGACAGGGTAATTTAGGGATAAGGCATAACGTGAGTATTTTTGTAATTGGTGAAATAAATCCATAGGCTTGTTTGGCTATATTAAAAGCAATGGATTAGTGGAAAATGCAGCTGAGGTACTGCTTTTTAATGAAAAAATACTTTTAAAGAAAACTTCAGTAAAACTAAATTGAGCTTTTGCACCGTCTAAAATTTGAAAACTAAATGAGATACACAAGAAGTTTTATTTTCAGTTTAAAATCCAATAAATTGAAAATAATGGATACTTCTATGATGACTTATTAGAAATCAGCATTGTAAAGAGCACATTTTATAAATATACACTCAAACTACACATTCAAGGTCCCCAAATCAAGCATTACATATTCATGTGTAAAAGCTACACAAATGTTCTATTTTGCTGTAGTTTAAAAATCACTCTTAGTTTTCTTAATATCAATCTGTACAGGATTCTATCAGGTCAGAAAGGAGAGGCAGTTTCTTGTTTTATACTCATCAAAAAAAGTTCAGCCAGCTGTCATTCTATCAACATGCTGTTGTAAGAAGAGACATTGGGAAGACAGCTGCAAAGATGCAGAACTGAAATAAGACACCATAGACTACCAGAATTAGACAGCAAAATATGGAAAGAAATGACTGAATTGCATTGGCTTCAGGGATGGTTCATACATCTAGGCAACTTATATTCAAATAGCAAAAGAAAAAAAGGAATGAGTAAAATATATGTTTCAGATCATTTTGGGTTATTGCTAATAAATGCAAATGCTCTTTGTTTTAGAAATTCTGAGAAGTGCTTCTTTAAATTAAAAAAAAAAGATGAGGTCACATCAAAAATAGCAGAAGACTGTCTTTAACAGCCATTCTATTGACTGATTCAAGGTTAAGCATGTGTTTACCTTCCACATCCCAGGCAGTAAGTTTTGTCATTTAAGATCTCTAACATAGACTGCTGCAGTCCCCGAGTGCTGAGGGGGAGGGCACGTTGTGGTTATCTGTCAAGTCTTTGGTTTTCCTAACTGTCACAGAGTTTATTGTTCACTTTCTGGTCCATGTGACAAAATAATTTGATTCACAGTCATAGCACTGAAAATCCCAATTGGCTTACATTTCTAGCTGTGCCACAGGCAGGAGCAGCACATAATGTATGACAGAATATAGAAGGTACCAAGAAGGCAAAAAATAGATCAGACATGAATTATAATGCATCATATGGTTATGGATAAAAATTCTGGAATTTTAAATTAGTTTAACTCATAACTTTAAATTTCATTTTTAGAATTTTTATGACATATAGTTTGGAGTGTTGGATTTTTGTTATTGTTGGATTTTTGTTTTGTTGTTGTTGTTTAAAAGAGAGAGAGGGACAGTGAGAGGAGATAGAATGAATTTTATTTAATTTTTCATGTGGCCTTCCTTGCTCTGACACTTTATTGTGTACATGGTTCTGGGGTTTGAATCCACATCTTTGTACATGCCAGGCAAGCACAAGAACTGCTGAACCACTGCTGCAGCCCGAATGTTAGATGTTTTATATGTACATAGATTGTATTTAGCAAAATCATTATATCTTCTAATTTATGTTCAGAGACAATAAGGTAGATGGATTTATATGAGTGAATAAAAAGAGTGCAGATTTCTATTTCTAGCAATATGGAAGACATGGTAGCCTGAAAATACTCCAGCTAAACATAAATCCAAAACTAAACAAGAGTGCTGAATAAAATACAACATAATTTCAAATGAATATGTGAAATCATAAAATTAGGGAAATCCCTAGGAAACAAAATGAAGGGAGGGAACAAAACTGTTCAGCAATAAGTGTTTGGAGGAAATTGCCTTTAAAAAGAAAAGGCTTATGTTTGAAAGGTCATGATTGAAAGAGGCATTGTGTTCACAGAAATTGGGGATTTAGAAATGAAATACACACATAATGCTGAGTTCCTAGCAGAGTTAAGCCCTTAATTAAATGATAGCAAAAAAAAAAATCTGCCCAACAGAGTGATAGGAAAAAGAAGTCTGACTAATTCAGATTGTTGAGAATTGAAAAATTTGTAAATATGGGTCTAC
>PVKS010049321.1:0-12031 GCA_004027875.1 Aplodontia rufa
ACTTCAGACATTTCATGATGGGCAGTTATTTTCAAGATATATCATGAACTATATCAATTTTATTTCATATTAAAAATTATCAAAGTAGGAGCTGGAGCGGTGTCTCAATGGTTATGGCACTTGCCTGGCATGCGTGAGTATGCATGTTCGAACCCCAGCACTACATCCACAATGAAGCATCAAAGGAACAAAAGCCACATGAGAAAATAAAGAAAATTGATTCTCTCTCTCTCTCTCTCTCTCTCTCTCACTGTCCCTCTCTCTCTTAAAAAAAAACTTATCATAGTAGAATTATAAAGCCATAGGGCCTGGGTGAGGCAGGTAGAACTGAAAGGAGCTAGCATAAGGAAGATACAGCCTAGTGATTGATGGGACTTGAGAAAGAAAAAGATGACTCTTAACATTTCTGGCCAAAGTGAACAGGATATTGGTGATGCCATCAACCCTTCGTGAAGACTAAATTAGCCTAGACTTTATCCTTAACCTTTAATTAAATTAGTTGAGGTTCTTTAAAGAGAAAAATTATTGGTACCATAATTGCTCCTCTCCTTTAAAAATAATTCTTCTCCAGTTACTCTATAACATTGACCCTGCAAGTCAGGCATCAGATTTTATGGTTTATTTATAGTAATGACATTTAAATGCCAGTTTTATAGCTTGCTAGTAATATTTATGAAAGGATGTATATTTAGGGATAAAGAACTCTACAGGTTTGCATATATATTTTTAAAAACGTGCTCTCTTTGTGAAGTAGAAAATTGTCAGGCAAATTGAAACAATCAACCACAATTGAATACATAGTTTATGATAGTATCTGTAAATTTTTTAAAAATTTTCTTTCTCAAGACTTATATAGGAAAATCTAAAATAAATAGAGAAATAAAAAGCTAAAATCAAACCCACACAGCTTTCTCAGATTCACAACACCCTCTTCAGTCTGTAAACTCACATCAGTAGTTAGATTTATAAAGATATTTTACACTTATTTGAGCTGTTTGAATCCTTATATTTGTGGTTATATGCTTACAATCTTGATAGTGATGATGGTCATTAAGGTTGGAATCACGCTTGGGACACGTGGATATGGACAGACTTATTGGGGAATAATACCCCCAGCATGTAAGCACAGAATTATAGAAAATAAAAGCATTGACTGAAAAATTTTCCTAACACATAAAAGTATTTTAAGACTTGGTAGGCTATATATTTCTGCTTTATGACATCTCTATTTTTAGACATTTTCTTGCTACAGAGGGAGAACAAGTAGTTCCTAAAATGTCAAAAAGAGTCACAATAAATCCCTACAAATTTTTCCTTTGGGTATACTTAAAAATAAGAATAATAAAACCACCTGACTTGTTTGCTGGATCACAGAATTCTGTTGCACACAAAAAGTAGGTTTTGATGCTCAGAGAGCTAGGAGGCAAAAACAGGCAACTTGTGTGTCCCTGCATTTATAAATGTCACGTGAGTTTGAGAGCTCCCTGAGGATAGACACTATAACGTTTTAACTGTAGGTTTGCAGAGTTTGTCCTAATATCTGACCCATGGTAGATAGTTATTAAATACTTGTTCAAGAAAATGAATTCGCAAATGAGTTTGAGTATCCTGTGTGGCAGTAGAAAAGAGACTAAAGAATGATGAGATAAAAGTTGTCTCCAGAGTTTCATATGGCTCTGACATGTGCAATAAATATACATATTCACATGCACACGCATATAAGCAGACATATTCTGCATTCTGCTGTCCTTAGAACTTGCACATCAAATAGAGAAGTCCACCCTTTGGCACCGAAGTAGCTGATTCTTAGAGCATTTCAACAGTTTAACTCTATTCTTTCTCTCCTTTGGGGACTTCCTCAATTCCATTCTCCTGCCTAACTTCTTCTCACCACTGTCTGTGGCATTCAGTCCATTTTCCCTCTTTCTCTGGGTTTCTGCTAAGTGTATGTATTATTACATATGTATGTATGTAACTGGAGAAGATATACATTTGTATATCTTCTAGGTGCTAAATTCATGTTTTAGCTCTAAGTCTATTTTAACCTATAAGCTTCATTTCCAATTGTGCACTGGATTTGAATTCTATCGTGTATCTAATGTCCTATGTACAGTACTGAATCTAATTTTTTTATCATCACTATCCAATATTGATTCCAACTAAAACACTAGAAATTATTTTTTAAAAACATATTATTCTTTCTTCTTTTGTTTCATAATTACTTGAAACATTTTTTTTTTTCGTCCAAGAAAGCTCTTCAACTGTCCTGACTGTCCTCTTCAAACTCTTGGTTTTGCTTCTAAATAGGCAACCTGTGGTCCAATTTTGTTTAATTTAGCCTTAGCCTACTCTGACTTCCTCCCATTCTAAGCTATACTCCCTATCACTCCTAGGAAGCATGGCAGACCACTCCCTTAAAACTCTTCCTAGGATGCAATATTTTATCAAAAAACATAGAAATGTTACATTATAGGCAAGATGAATGTATAATCTCCAGCAATTTATTTTGCCCAAAAATATTTTTCCACCAATCCTGTTTCATGTTGAAAAGTGTCATGGCTCCCTAAAATTCCTACATTGAAGTCCCAATGTCTGGCGATGTTATGTGGATCTAGGCTCTTTATAGAGGTAATAAAGTTAAAAACAGGGCATGAGAGTGGGTCCCTACATCAGTATGATTGGTGGCATTAAATAAAGAGGAACTTTGGACATGAAGAAGTGTATAAAGGAAGAATACATGAAAACATGAAGGAGGAAGACAGCTAGATGCAAACCAGGAAGAATGGCCTGGAGCTCTGGAGGAAACCAGTCCTCAGGACATCCTGATCTTGGACCTCAGAGCTGTGAGATGATAAACGCCTGTTATTGCAGCCTGTCTGGGTACTTTGTTGTGATACTTCTAGAAACTGAAGACAACTCCCACTTTTACCATTGCCACACACATTTGTCCACGCTATTGGACACCTTGCCTTGCTAAACATATACTGCCCATGGAGAAGCCAGTTTTCCATTCTCACGGTCAATGGCACCTCAGGGTCAATGGCTGTCCTCAGGTGGAATGTTCAGTCTCAGCATTCAGAGGCCTGAGTCAAACCCAGTGGTAGACATGCTTACTACTGTATCAAAGAAATAAAAATACTTCATCATAAGACTTTTTTTTCCTGTTCTACTGTCCCGGTCCAGCCAGGTTCTGACCTGAGGGAAGGGTTGGGGATGAGAAAAACCACAGGCCAGAGACCTGAAACGGTCTTTCTTTGTCCAAACTTTACTTCTTTTTTATATATCCATACTTTACATCTCTCTTTCAAGGCAACATTTATCTGTACTGCTACGACAAAATGCCTAACATTAAGTAATCTCAAACAATCAAGGCAACGCTACAAGACTCTATTTCAGAACAAACATAGACAGCAATTTCTCACAGTTCTGAAGGCTGGGAAGTTCAGGAGCAAAGCATAGGCAGGTTCGGCTGATGACAAGAGCTCATCTTCCAAAGGAGCAGGGACACCAGGTCCTGCAGCAAAGTACGAGAACTCTGTTCCAAAGGAAGAGCTCTCTACTGGCTGGAGCCTCTTTTTTAAAGGCCTTCACCCTGACCCCTCGAGGCCTCTCTACATTAGCTCGTTCATTGCCACACCTGGATTTCGGAGGAGGCTCACGTTTGATCAGTAGGCCTCTGAGAAGGATCTAGAATAATTGGCAGGTGATACCAATGCGAAATGTCTGAAGCCAGTGAGGCCCTGTTTTTCAAACTTAACAATATACAATCTAGCAGCCCCTCCTGAAGGAGCTTATGCAAACAGCAACAAGATCCAGGTCAGCTGATAAAGCAAAGGTCAGACCACAACATTCTACAGCAGTTTGTCACCTAGTTAATGCCCTCCAGGGATTTGCCATCTAACAAAACAAACATTAACAACAAAACTGACAATGGACATAAAATAATATCTGACATTTACTGCCTATTATGTGTCAGGCACTGTTCCAAACAGAATCCCGAGCATTGATGTCTTTCTATTCATGGTCTTAGACAACTTCTTCCCTGAGCATTGGTGGAAAATCATAAAAGTGAAAATTGAGAAAATCTTCCTGTTTTGTGTTTTGTTGGTTCATTTGGGTAAAAGGTTAATATAGCAATGTGCTTCAGGCCCATTATGATTTTTTATTATGGTTTTCAATGCTACAATCAACCTAAAAAATGTTGATTTCATTTTAGCACACTAAAAATTTTTCTCAGACAATTTTTCACACTGGAAATTTGTTTTCAAACATGGCGATTTTCAAACTCTAGCAAGAAAAGAACAGAATCACCTGGAGGATTTGTTAAAGCACAGATTTCTGAGTTCCATACTTGAGTTTTGATTCCTTAGGTCTCAGATAAGGCTGAATTTTCATTTTTAGGAAACTCCCTGATGAAGCTAATACTGTTAATCTAAGGACCATATTTTGACAACAATTGATCTAATTCATGATCATTGAAAAAAACCTCTGTACCTAACAAGGGTAAGGGAAGGAAAGACCTCAGGATATATGAGAGATAATAAATGTTCAGTTGGTACATTTAGGAAAACCACTCAGGTCAGTTTGGTAGTGAGACTGTGCACATGAGATTATTGTTATTTCTCATCTGATTGGCAAAATTCATTATTAGAAAAATGTGTGTATCTTTGTATAGTGTTTATATATTAGTATACATATATATTACAGAATAATTCTCAAAAACAATATAATCCATATGTTTAAGGCTTCTGGGGTATATTATTTTTATATAAACTTCTTGATTATTTGGGGGGAAATCTTGTATTAAGTTGTACTCATGTTAACAGAGGTAATCATTTTCTTTTTTTTTTTTTTTTTTTTGTTACTCTGTGAGGCTCCCCCTAGTGTCTTTAACTGGATATAAAGTGTAATGCAAGTATCTTGGAAACTTATGCATTAAACAGAATTAGAGGGATCTCAAAAGGAATGAAATGTTGCTTAAAGATATTTCTAACTGTAAACATTTAAAAACTGTTCAGTTTTTAAATAGTGTCAAAATAAGAATGATGCTTAGAAAAAATTATAACTGTCTGCTGCAAAAGTATATATGCATTGTAAGTGTTGTAACTGTTTATGGCAAATGATACACTCAAATGCCCCATTGGGGAATTTTTGTAGTTTGCAGATGATGCATTTCTGCCATAATTATACATGTCATTTACAAAACTAATTTCAGGTTCTTAAATTTTGGAGTGACAATGATACTTCTTGTGGGAATTACCCTGCAGAATTTAGTTTCATCCATTCAGATCCTGGGTATTAAAGATTCAGTATAGTCCTCTATCTTTGAGTCCCTTCCGTGTAGAACAGTGTCATTTAGTATAAATATAATGTGAGCCACATAACTTGAAATGGTTTTGTGTCATTTTAAAAGAGCAGAAACAAACATTAATTTAATAAGATATTGTATTTAACCCAATATTTTCAAAGTTTTCAAATCACAGTATGGGTGTAATACACCACTTCTGAATTTAAACGAGTGGCGATTTCAGTGCTCAATAGCTCCACATGGCTAGTGTCACCATATTGCATAGCATAGTATTGGATCACATGAATTGTCATTTCTTCTTAGGTACTGAATTGAAAGAATACCTACAGTCACTATCGTGGTCTATGAGGAAATACTTTGGTTTAAGCTACAAGTACACTTATTAAAACAGAAATTTCATCCATAGATACAAAGTAGTGGTACCAAGTTTTAATGGCTTTTCCAGACTATTAGTGTCTTCGGAGAGCAGCCAGGAATATCAACTCTGAGGCTAGTGATCAGATGGTAGGGGTTAGATGTCAACATAGTTTACCCTGTGACTTCACAGTCTGTGTTTAAGTCAACTTTATAACTTTGTAACTGCAAATCTGCTTCTTTTTAAATTGGTAAATCTAAATACTTAATACAATTACTGTTTCATCTGCCACCATAGACGAATATTGGATGGGCTTCTGTCAGCTTTTGTCATTATAATGTCCACTGCACCTGTCTAAATGACTATGGAGCTTCCCTTGAGCCAAATCCCTGATCTTATAACAACTATGTCAAACCACATTCTTCATTTCTCTACATTTTATTGCTTTTTTTACACTTAAAATGAGCTCTAGGAGATTAGGGATTTTTCTTCCCTTTAAAATTTACTCCTTTACCATTAGTACCTGCACTGTCACATGGTAGGAACCCAACTAAATAAATGAATTAATTGTTTTAAAAAACTTTGAGTTCTTTTCATAACAGAAAAACATCATTATTCAATTCATCACTTTAAAAGATGGTTTTTATTTTGACTTATTTTTCCTTTCTAGCCTTCTTCATCCATTATGTGTTCAACATATAATCTGGCACTTAGTAGAGATCGTCCTTCCCTCCCTACCTACTTGTCCTGGGATATTCCACCTAAGTCACGTCTTCACCCACCTAACTACTCTGCAGACATGACTTACTAACTTCACACAGGTTTAGAATGACTATCTAAAGCATGTTGTAAGATGAAGTGTGTGTGTGTGTGTGTGTGTGAGAGAGAGAGAGAGAGAAATCACGCATGGATGTTGGTGAGAAAGGACTCTTACCACATCCTTCAAAGTTTACCCATCTGCCAGATTAACTCTGTTTTCAGACATATTTTGCCTTTCCGACTTTAAATCTTATATAGATTTCTATCTCTGCACTCATTTTTGAGACTTAGTACAAATTTGCAGCAGTCTGTGACTTTCATGAACTGATGTCATTCCCAGTTGGCAGTAAATCCCCAATAGGCATAATTCAGAGGGAAAACTCTAAAAAATTTCCACTTAATGGATTTGTTTCTTCATTTCAAATAGTCCTTTAAGTCATACAGTATGATTCAGCATTTTAATGTGCTTATCAGTGTAGTTAGGACAGATAGCACAGATTAAGCAATAATAATTTTATTGCTGCTTATGTAATTATTTTAATATTTAAAATATGTATAAAATTATTTTTTGAAAATTTTTTAAAAGAAAATGTAATAGTATAATACTTAACAAGCAAAAATTTATCTATTTTATTCTACTTTAAAATTATTCTATTTTTAAAAAATTCCTAGAAAAATATTGCAAATATTTGAGATACAGATATCTTATGGGCTGAGGATATAGCTCAGCATAGAACACTTGCTTAGTGTGTGTGAGGTCCTGGCACCATAGGTTCAGTCTTCAGCAGAGAAGAAAAAAAACGATGTGCAGTCATTTTAAAAGTGTATATAAATATATGCATGTGTGTATGTATATATGTGTGTGTATGTATATATGTGCTTGTATGTATATATGCATATACATGTATATACACTTGAAATAAAAAATGCACTTTGACATTTTGTATCAGTTAAATGAATTAAAGTTTCTAAGAGCATAATTTTACTGTTAACAAATTTGACAGTCAATTTATTTTATCCAAGTAAATGTATAAATTCCCTTGGAATGTAAAACTTTTTCTTGTCCTTATTGTAATTTAAAATACTTCAGGAGAAAAGAAAATGAAACTGACAGATGTGGGAGTTCCAAATTACCTAAGATAAATTTGTAACATTTAGTTCAATAAATATTTTTTAAACATTAATATATTCTTTCCTGAACATATAACTCAAAACCAATCCAAGAATCTTGATTCGAACAAACATTAATGGTGTACTCTATACTTAAAACTTATTAGAATAGTATATTTCATACACGAAAAGAAAAATAATTATTGCCCGGTCCCGGCCGGCAGGAACCGGACAATGCTCTCATTCAGGCGGTGAACTGAGGTTAAAATAGACCCACTGGTCTTAAGTTCTCCAAAGGCTTTATTTCTCCCTTTACCTTGGCTAACAGCCTCCAGGGGCTTCCCGCCTTCCCTCTCTTAGAGTCAAGGCCCTTAAGGCATTACATTTAGAGTCAAGACTATTCACATTCAGAGTCCCTGTTTCTGCAGCCCAGGCTCCTAGTGCCTGCATCTCTACTGCTGCTGATCTCTCCGCCATCGTTGCTGCTGCTGCTACTTCTGCTTCTGCTTCAGGACAGGGCGGGTTGCTTCTTCTCTGGCTGCTTCCTCGATGGCTTGCTCACTCTCTGGCTGCTTGCTCTGCCTGACTAGTTGCTACTCTATTTATTCATTACAACAGCCAATAGGGGTACAATGCAAACACGTTTATCCAATTGTACAAATGAGTGACCAGATAGCTTAGTCCTGCGGTCAGGCATTACGTCACTAAGGAAGATACAAGCCAGCTGGGTCAGAGTTGTTTACCACCAATTCTTTTACAAGCCAGCTGGACCTCATGTTGGGGGATCCCCAACAAATTATATGAGTTTATGTTTCTGAGATTTCACAATGTATAAATATATTAATACTTGGCACACCTGCTGGGCATGATGCTGCATGTTGTAATCCCAACAGCATGGGAGGCTGAGGCAGGAGGATTGCAAATTCAAAGCCAGCCTGAACAAGAGCAACTTAGCAAGGCCCTAAGCAACTTAGTGAGACCTTATCTCAGTTTAAAAATTCAGGACTGGAAATGTGGCTCAGTAGTTAGGCAGCCCTGTGTTTAATCCCAGGTAACAAAAAAGCAGTGTGTGGGGGAGTACTTAGCATAACTTGACTGTATATAAATTTTATTTGTCTGTTATATCTTAAGACAAACATAACAAACATATGATAAATTCATACTTTTATAATAAATTAAAAAATGAATATTTTTCATAAGCATTTTGGAGAGCTCTGGTGCATAAGGAGGAACACTTAACAATCTCTTTATTATTAATGTTATCAAATGATGAAAGTGTCATATAAAAATGGAAGGTTTTTTATTATCATTTACCTAGATAATAAGTACAATACTGCCTGAAGATGTATTTTTTTTAATTAAGGAGAGAAAGGGACAGTGTGTGAGAGAGACAAAGAATTGATTTTATTTAGTTTTTCATTTGGCTTTCATCACTCCCACACTTTGTTCTGTACATGGTGCTGGGGTTCAAACCCACATCCTCCCTCATGCCAGGCAAGTGTTATAACCACTGAGCCACCACTCCAGCCCCAAGATGTATTTTCTTTAACTATTGTATTACAGTAATCTTTGAGAACATTCTAACAATATGATAATTCTTCAATGTTAAATCAAAATCTGTATTAAATTTAAATCAGCAAAATGATGTAATCAAAGGACTGTGATGCATAAACTGAAACAAATGATTCACAATTAATTATAGTGAAAACCCATATCTCCATGTTTCTTTTTACATGTAGTTGTGGTTGGGGATAGTGGTACGTTCCTATAATTCCAGTGTCTCAAGGTGGAGGCAGGAGGATATCAAATTTGAAATCAACCTGGGCAATTTAGAAAGACTCTATCTTAAAAAAATAAAATAAAATAAATGTACTAGGAATGTAGCTCAGAAGTAAAGTGCCATTGACTTCAATCGACAGTACCAGAAAACAGAGTTAAATAAATATAAATAACCTGCAGTTGTGCTATATTTGAAAAGAAATGTATCTGTTGGAAAAATTCTGTATCCTCCACCTGTAGTTAGGCACCAGGATGTCAAGAGAGTTAGGAATAACAAAAAAATGTATGTCCTAGATTATCAAAACAGCGTAGGTTTATAATTCACATTTCACACATGTGTAGCAAAATACTGTGAATACCGAAAGATTTTATAAAAGTATTAATAAGATCTCAAGTTCAATATGCAGCAATTTTTAGACCACATGTGTCACTGAGTTTAATAAAAAAAAACAATATTTAAAAGTTTTTATTGGGGCTGGAGTGGTGGCTCAGCGGTTTCTGTGCTTGCCTGGCAAGCACGAGGACCTAGGTTCTAAACCCCAGCACCACACACATACGAAACTGAGTGTTGGAGCAACTAAGGCCATGTGAAAAACTAAATAAAGTTGTTTCTTTCTCTGTCTCTCTCACTGTCCCTCTCTCTTTAAAAAAAAGTTTTTTATTCATATTCAAACTTTAGATAAAAGTGACAAACAAAAGTTATCAGATAAATGTATGCTAATGTTATTTTAACAAGTAATTGAACTTGAAATCAGTCTACCAACCATACTGATGAAAAATACTGAATCCTTAACCCCCTTTGTTGATATTAAATGCTGACATTTAGTATAGGTGCAGATTTCGACAAGACTAATAATACTATTTATACATGTAATTATTTAAATTACCCATAATGCCTCAGTTTAATTGTGTTCACTAAATTGGCATGCATAATTTATAACATCAGTTCTGTCAACCATCAATCCACCTTTTAGACAGCAACATATCAACTAAATGACAGGGAAAAATGTTTGAGTTAATTCAGAAAAGTTTAACTTTTCATGTTGGAAGTTTATGTCTTATTTGTTGTGTACTATAGTCATATAATTTTTTCATGATATCTGTAGAAATCTCTCCAAGTCCTTCGCAAAATGTTCACAATTATGTCAATCAAGAAAAAATTCAGAGGACAAAGAGCTGTTGATCTTTTATTATTTGTTTAGTTCATCTACCACTTTGGAAATTCAGTAGAGCTTATATGCACTTTTTGAAAATAATGCTTTTAAGTGCACAAAATAAATACATTCAGGGCACAAATTATAGTTAAATGCAGTTCATCAAATTATTATTTGTTTATGGTGACAAGTGCAAGTGCTTTACTATCAGTTCTATTGGCAGTTCTAATAACTAACAAACTTACATAATGATGATAAATTTTATGTTGAAATTATTGTAAAATAAAAGGATAATATTGGTGAGATCTAAGCCACAGAAGCTCCTAATAGTTTTTTGTTTACTTTTATAGCAGTGAAAATGAAAATGGTTTTCCCCCTTTCAATAACACAAAGCCCTGAATTCCATCTGTAGAACTTCTCAGGTGTTGTGGACCCAGGTTCAGAACTTATGTCATAAAGTTTTTATTTATATCAGTCTTTTTTGTCTTTTTTTCCTTAAGAGTTAAGCCATCATGATATTTGTTTTGAAAATAAAATAATCATTTTGCATTTTTTTCAACATGTACCAGGCAATGTAGTTGGGAACATTTTCCCTAGTCAAATGTGGGAAGTGGAAAAATTGTGAAAAACTACATTTAAATGTAATTTTTAATTTAATTTTATTTTTAATATTGTAGCAATACACATGTGGCCTCTGCATAAACATGTTCTGGAAATGGAGACTATTCTGGAATTAAGAGTATTAATCAGAACATGTAATATAAGGATTTATTTATACAAATCTTATTACACTGAGCTTGATTCATTGCAATATTGGTGCTTTGCATTTTTTTCCCTAAAAATGCAGTAGTCAGTTAATATCTTAGAACATACCATAAACAATTTTAATATGAAAATTTTGTATTTTTAGGAAATAGATTTTTAAAATTAATACATTTCCGTTAAAAAAAAAAAAAGAGGAACCAGGAACCTGTAGGAACTAAAAGGATCTAAATACTTTAAAGAATTTCCCTGCTACTTTTCCTAGAGTAAATTAAAATGTGCTTTTCAAATTATAATAGAAAATGCATCCTTCAAATATGCATATGACATTACTGAATATGACATTAGGACACACTAGTTTAGAGTTGTTTTTACAACACAGATAATCTGCAATTTTAACCAGTTCCCATGAGTCTTAGAGAGCATATTTCCTTGACCTCACCAGACCTCCTCTCAGTAACACACTGACCAAGACAGATTTAAAAACACTCTCAAAGGTCACTCTCTTCAGAAAGAGTCTATTTTAACTCAACTAGTAACATAGCCATATTTCAACACATTTTATTGTAAGACTACTATGTACTATTCACTTTACTTAAATCCAGATAAGATATAATGCTATACAACATAATCCTTTTTTAGAGATATGGGGGAAAGGGGAAGGGAGAGATAAGGGTGGGTAATTGGGGGGGGCACTCCTGGGGGTAATTGTAATATCCAGAATCTATACACATTTTTATTATTTTATTAAAAACTTGTATGGTTGTTCAAAAAAAAAAAAAAGAAAATACACATAAGAAATAC
>PVKS010049322.1:0-12036 GCA_004027875.1 Aplodontia rufa
ACATGAGTTAAATTCAGATAAGATGTAATGCTTTACAATCTAATACTATTGTTAGAGTTATAATGGGAAGGGGAAGGGAGGGATAAGGGAGGGTAATTGGGGGGGGGGCACTCCTGAGGATAATTGCAATGTCCAGAATATATACACATTTTATACACATTTTATATTGTTTTGTTAAAATCTTGTAAGTTTGCTCAAAAATAAAATAGAAAAGGAAAAAAAAGCTTACAATAAACAATAGTGAATTAGTTATTTAGCATCCACTATGATAGACTATCAATTTCGGCCTATGCAACTAATGTAAGTAATAATCAATACTTTTGGTGATACTAGAAAATTACTATTACCTATGATAGAAATTCAGGAACAAATACGTGTTACTCAGATTAACAATTACTGCAGTAATATTTACACAGTCTTAAAATTGGGGGGTGAAAGTGAGTTAACTAATTTGGAGTCAGAAGGGGGGGGGTAATGCCAGTAAGATTAAGAGAGAGGTTTATGTACACCAATTATGTACAGTGAGAAAGTGGAGGAGTTAAAGAATTTGCTGTAGAAAGAACAAGACAATACTAAGGGGAAAACATTTGAAGAGAGAAGGAAATTGAACAGAAAAGATTTACTCACTATGAAATAAAGCAGGAAAGAAAGAAATAGAAAAGAAGATACATATCCGAGGGGAAGCTAGGATAGCTGTGGCCTAATGTAGGAAGGGTAAAAGGGTTATTGGCAGGATTTGGGTTCTTGCTAAAATTTAAGGGAAGAAGTTTTCCCTGAGAATTATGCTCTTCAGGCATGTAATATTTCAGTTACTTTATGCACTGACTGGAGTCCTTCTTCTCTAGAATGATAACAGGGCTATGATGGATGGGTAATAGTGAGTCAGAGATATGATAAATAGGAAAAGAGGGAAGAGAGAAAGAAACCTTAAAAACAGGCTACCAAACTAAGAAGAAGTACTATTGTTATTTATCCCTCTAAGAGGAAAGAGGAAAAAGAAAAGAGATGGGATAGACAAAGAAAAAGAGAAAAAAGAAAAAAAAGGGAGGGGTAGGGGTTAACTGTTCTACAGCGTTAGCATTACAGAAAAGTAAAAAACCGCTAGAGTTTTTATATATTGGAGTACCAGTAAACTCCACCATATATCGCCTTGGTACACACCTAGAAAATGAAGTCGAAATAAAGGCAAAAAAAAACAAAAAACGGAGGGGGAGGAAAATTATACTTAATAGGAAAACTCTGGAGGTATCGATAATATGATTGTCTCTGGTCCTTTCAGGGAATGGATCTTCTATTTCTGGCTGGATATGACCAGTTTTAACTTTTTTTGAAGATGTATTCAGAGGATCCGAAAGTCAGAAGATATGTCATCAGAGCTCCATCTGCTGGTAGTTGTCGGACATGACTCTGTCAGCTTCTCCGCCCTGTGAAAGACCAGTCTGTGTTGGGAGGACAGAGCCTTGAACTCCGTTACTCCTCAGTCCCAGATCCTTTATGAGAGGAGGATTCAGGCCCCGGACCCCACCTTCTGCTGAGACTGCCTGTGTTCAGCTGCTGGATCCAGGCACAATTTTATGAGCCTGTTTTGCCGACCCGGGGAAGGCGGGTCCAGGACAGGGAGTGTGGTTTTAAAAAAGGATGCTCCTCTTCCCGCGCTGCTCCCACAACTTCTTAAGGGCTTCAGCCAAGCCTTCTGGCCCCGTCTCCACCCTTGATCTCCGTTGCTTCCTGACGGAGCACCTAGAGCTTGCTTTGCAATCCCAAAGAGGTCCCGCCCTGATCAGACGGGCTGGGGAGTGCAGCAACCAGCAAGCTGACAAAGCATGGACGCCTGCTCGGCCTCCTCCCCCTGCCGATCCCACCCCGCTTCCTCCTAGCAAACCGCTGCTCTGCGCTTGTTTGGATGCTATTTCCAGTCACTGATCCTGTCGTCAGACAGAAAGCAGGTCTGGGAGGGGTCCTTGCCAGAATGCTGATTTTAAAGCTGCGCGGTTTTCTTTGCAGATGTGACTCAGGCAGGCGGGAGTGTAGGCGGGGGATTGCAAATGCCAGCCGGAGGGGCGGCTCTGAGACAGATCAGAACAAAGCCCCAGGTCTCTCCCAAGTCTCTATTCCTCAAACCTACTGCTAAGATTAGGACTGGTGGTTCACAATGCTAATCTCCCCAAATATACCTCAAAAAACTGGAGAGAAGTTGGAGAAATCCTGATCAGTCGCGGAGCTGCAGGGAAAGCCTTTTGTCTTCAGAACGCCATCTTGCTTCTACCCTGAAGGTTCATTCTTGGGAGGACTGTGAATATCTCAGGATCTTCGTGCAATATGGGCAATGTAAATTGCTGTCATAGAGGTAGGTTCATTCCTATTGGTCTTCTGAAGGCTGTTACTTCAAGGTTACTTTCAGTCACCATATTTTCTTCTTGAACTCTAACTACTCTGCTGAGGATTAAGGGAATTTTGATTTTGCTTATCATTTAGTATATTGTAATATTCATCCAACTGGTTGGCTTAAGCATTTTCTCTTATTTCATAATGCCAGTTTCATTTACATTCTTTTTGTAATTTTTTAATTTTGTTTTTTATGTTTAATTTGGTTTTTTAGGTGTACATGATGGAAAGTTTACAATGATTTAGTTCTAATAGCATGGATTTTAATTTGTTCTAAACCAGTCAGCTGCTTTCCCCTCCACCTCTCTTCCTTACACCATCTGTCTTTTTTAATACACATGACAATAAAATGTACATTGTTATAATTATAAGAGCTTGTAATGTTATTTGTTTCAACTCAGTTCCCTGTATTTCCTCTTTCATTCCCTTCCTCGATCCACATGTTCTTTATATATGTATTTGCCAAAAGGAAATATATTGACATTTTGATAAACAGTACAGAATAACTTATTCTAATTCGGTCCCCACTGTCATATTTATAGAACATGTTATTTTTAATCATTTTTCTTTACAAGGAAATGAGGGTCACTTCTGCTTTTGGCTACTGGGAATAAAGCTGCTATGAACACAAATGTGTGAATATCTATGCCCTGGCTTTCATTTCTTTTGAGTGTACATTCAGAAGAGGAATTGTGGAATAAATACTAAGTCTATTTAATTTTTGAAGATTAAACAATATTATTTTCCATAGTACCTATCTCATTGTGCATTTCCTGTAGCAGCATCCATTTGTGTGCAGTCCTGAAATAATTGATTCGCTGTTTTTCCTAGAAATTATACTAGATATTAGAGGCATCAGGGCAAAGCTGAAGATGAAAGCTGTGCCTCATTCACCTTTAGAGCCAAACCATGGAAAATATTTTGATATCAGAGTTGAAGATAAAGCACAGCTCCCCTACATACCTGTCCAATGATTAGGCTTCACTTAAACTTGGTAGAGGAAAAACTGTCTAAAATAACTTCAATTTAAGGATACTCCAGATATTTGTTTGAGAAATCAGTGTTAAATTTCCTAGGCTGCAGTCTTCACTGTGCTACTCATAGAATATCATGACCTTAGTCAAGTTATTCAACGCCCTGAGAAACTGTTTCCAAACACATGGAAGAACTCATTTATATCAAAGGCTTTCATTTATTTGCTTTAATAGTTCAGAATTTGTTCTATAATTAGCCAGTAATGAAAATTGGCAGGGTGATATGGAACCTAACTTTTAGAAGCAAAACTATCTTAAAGTAATTAGGACTCAGCCCTAGGATGATTACAAGGGTAGAGGCAAAACTTATATGTTCTTGTTTGGTTTGGTGATTTTGTTGTTTTATTTAGTTGTAATTTTTATTATTTTTCATTCAGAAATTTATTTGTTGAACAAACAAGCTTGTAATGAAATTATATATATATATATATATATATTCATATATATATATATTCTGAAAATTAGATTTGCAGGTGTAAGTTTTTAGTTAGTGCTGTCTTTGGAAGCATGGTCTCGCCTCCCCAATCCATATATATGGCATTTCTGTCCATCAATAAAGAGGTGCATGTCCTCCACTCTTAACATATTCCCTTTACCACCGGTACCATCAATCAGTACTCATTTAACTTGCTTTGAGCCAGACTAGTATTTATAGATGTCAAAAGACTTAAGACCAAATTACAAGTACATTTTTTTGAAATGTAAAATGTTTTAAGCCATGCTTCAAGCATTTGCTTTAACATCAATTATTGAAGAAATATTGTATTGTTTTTAGAATCACATCATTTGGAGCACCAACTTGAAGTGAATTCTGTGAGGCAACAAATTGATTGTGCTTGGAAACAAATCAAGAACCTTGAACAAAAAATCCAAACTTTACAACAGGAAAGGGAAGAGCTAAATAAGGTAAAAACATAAGAATCAGTTGGTAAACAATTTCTGTGTCTTCATTTCCTGTATGTAGAATACCAGTTGCATTTGCGATGAATTGCAACAATCTATAATGCATTCAAGTTTTAAAAAGTCAGTTTAAAATTCTCAGAATCCTATTACTGTATATCATTTGATAACTGTCTAGTGATGAAGAAGTATATATTCTTGAGCTTTTAAGTAAAGAATATTTAATTCATTTGGAAAATTAATCAAAGGAATGCATTAAAAGTTAATTCTGCTGAAAAGGAAATATTATAGGGAAATATAATAGTAAAATCTGTTTTGGGTGTATAAGAAAAATTTTAAAATGCAGGCACATTTTCTTTATATCATGCTAAAAAACATTTTAATTCAAAATTCTAATCTACTCTTCTTATTTAAATCTCATAATTTAAAATATCTTCAATGATTTTGTTATTTCTTTTTTCTGTATTTTTTATTAGATGATATAGAGTTAAAATCAAGGGAGAAACATTATCAAACATTCAAGAACAAATGTATATATACTTAGTTATCTAGGGCTAAAGTCATGTCATGGATTCCCAGCTTGGGTTCCCATGTTGCTGTTTCCCCCAGAAGAACCCCTGAGTTAAATGGATATCTCGTGGTGATTTTGTTATTTCTTAGAATGTCAGTATGTCTTTCCAAGCAGCATGGATTAAAAAAAAAACGAAAGTTGTTTTTCTAAGAACTTTGTACAACACTTAAAACTGTATAGAAGCACCAAGAACATTTAGTGATAGCCAATTCTGCCACACAGTCCCAAATATTTCTCAAATAGCAGAGAAAATACTTGAACTACATGCTGTTAAGTATTGTGGCTTCTTTCATGAACAAATGAAAAGTTGTTGGGATTCATATTCACCAATGCAAAGCAATGATGTTTAAAAAGAGTTTATATTGTGTTCAATGATGTGATGTTACACCTTCATTAATATACAGTGAAGGGTTTCCAGAGAAACTTTATAAATCTTGCTACCAGTTAGTGTCACAAGGGATAAAAATAAAACTCATTATCTTTAAGCAAAAATAACTAAAGGGAAGAACGAATAAAGAACAAATTTCTGAAGTTATTAATCTAGAGGACTAATCGTGAAAGCTATTAAAATTTAAATTGAATTAGATAAGAATAATTTTCTTAATACTTCCTGCAGTTTCAAGCAGTTGTTCCTGTTGTTCCATCTAAATTCATGGCTATTTTAATAATATTTAGTATTTGTAGCAAATACATGCTTTATTTGTTTTAATGATAATATTGTAATATCTGTGGTTTACTGATATTTTTGTTTAATGCCACGTTTTTGTTGTTGTTGTTGTTAGTAGAACTTGTCAGTCATTGCAATGTTTATCATAAGAATGGAAATTGGTTAGATCTATATCAAATGGTATTTTTCCATTGTATGTAAGTTTAATATTAAAAATGCTTTTAGTACTTTCAGAAAAGGGAAGCGCCAAAGACTCACTGTGAAAGTAATTCTTTATACAAATACAGAATTTTACATGACACACTTAATAGTATCCAGACAGTCAAAAGGAACTTAATTTTCACAAAATCCTTGCTACCACAAATTATCATTGTCTTTCTGAAAAACAACAGACATTGTAGCTGTTGTGTAGTGGTTCCTCGTCGTGATCTGGGTTTTCCTTTCTGTGATGATTATTGATGTTGAATATCTTTTCATTTACCCATTGAACATTTGTATGTCTTCCTAGCACCAGTGTGTGTTCAGGTTGTTGAGCCATTTTTTAGTTGAGCTAGAAAATATTGAGTTACTTATGTCAAGATTTTTTCAAGCATACCAATATAAATTCTTCCAAGTAATGTATGAGAGTTTATATCTTCCACATTCATTTTTATTTCCAGACTCAGTACCTTTGGCTAAATGACTCTCAGTTAAGATTTGAGGACTAAGATAATTTTTATTGTGGTCTTTATTTGCATTTCTCTAATTACTGAAGTGCTTAGGTATATTACACACATCACTTCATCAATAATAATTCTTCTCTCTTTACTTCATTTTACCTTTGATTCACTGAAATACTTAGATTTAATAAGGCCAAATTCATCAGTAATCTTATGATAAATATATTGCTTGGGTTTTATTTATAGTATTAAAAAATCTAAGGTTAAAATAGTCTATTCAAGTTTCTTCTTTAAATTTTTATTTGGTCTTTCCTATTTATACCTTTAAACCACCAGAAATTCATTTTTTGTGTGTTATGAGAGATAAGGATCTAGTTTGACTTTTTGCCATAGGGCCTGCCCATTGTTCAGTTGCTCAATATGCCTTCCTCTTCCAGGATTGTGAAATGCCACCTCTGTTACATTGCAGAATTCCATATTTGGATGGGTCTCAAACTCTTTTTGGTACCATGCGGTGAACCCAGCAGCACTTAACACCTGACCCACATCCTCAACACATTTGGTTTTCTATTTTGAGACAGGGTCTCACCTAGTTGCTTAGGGCCTTACCAAATCACTGAGGCTGGCTTTGAACTCAAGATCCTCTCATCTCAGCCTCCTGAGTCACTGGAACTACCGGTATGCACAATCAGGCTTGTGATCTGTAACTCAATTCCTGGAAAACAGAATTGTGATTAAAACTGCATGAATATCTGATCAATTTACAGAGAATTGACATCATGAGTCAAGCTCCTTTTCTATGCATATTTATTCATATTCTGTGTGCACATACAAATATGAAAAGCAAAACAGATTGTTAATATTTATCTACAGGAAATAATGAGCTTGTGGCTCCTTTGAATGTCAACTTTTCCCTAAAGAGCAATGCCCTGAATGCTGGTTGGAAGAAACCCTCCCCATGAGGAATCTGTATTGTAAAGGAGGACCCTCCAAAGCATTTATCCAGGTGATGAGATAGAGAAAAGCGCTAACTGTTACCTTCTTGTCCCTATCTCCCCTTGGAGAGAATGTTTTAGGAAGTGCAAAGTGTAAGATATTTGGTTGTTTCTCTAAACCTTTGGAATATAAGAGAATGAGTCCAGAGAAAAGGAAAGTTGGAGTTTCCAGCATCACAAAGGGAAAGTCTCCATTGTCTGGATTGTCTTCCCCCTCCCCTTGAAATGCAAACACATTTCTTGCATAAGTTGCCCTAGCAGCTTTCTCCCAATTGAAATTAGTCATAAATTACTGCGAAAGGCATGGATTTAGTCTAGGACCCATGTTTCAATAATATTTTTCAGAGGGCTAATAATGCTAAAGCAAACATAGTTTCTGTACAGTTCAAGTCTTTAATCCATCAACATGATCTGGCTTTCTACATTTAAAGTCATTTAAAATTTTCTTCCATGAAACTGCATCAAGATGGCACTTTTTTTCCTTTGAGTTATTATTCAGTTTTTCATATTTTAATTGGTATCCTTAAAATTTATCTTTTCTACATTGCCTTTCTTCAAAACAACACTGTTCTTTATTCATGATAATAGGTATAGTGTAGATTCAGTTAAGTTTCTTAGCAATAGAGATTTGTTGCTCCCTTTGGGATTTTAAAATTTCTTTCATTGTCTAGTTTCTTGAGCCAGGATTCATGGTAGTGTTAAATAAAAGTGTTGATAGCAGTGTTGATAGCATGGTACCTTGCCCATGTTGGGCCAGTGCTATACCACAGAGCTCTATCCTCATCCCTTTTATTTGAGTTTTGAGATTGAGTCTTGCTAATTGGCCCAGGCTGGCCTTGAATTGGTGATCTTGCTCCTCAGCCTGAGTAGCTGGGGTTTTACTGCTATAGTGATCTTCCCAGCTGGAAACGAGAGAATTTCTTTTGGCAGTGCTGGGGATCAGACCTAGAGCCTCATTCATGCTAGGCAAACACTCTCCCAGGTCAACTGGCACCCTTTTCTTTCTGTGATTTTCAAGATTATGTCTTTGACGTTTTACTACTAAGAATATTTGCTGTTAATTCTTTAGGAATTAGTATCTTTCAGGTAAGAAAATTGCTCTCTATACCTGCTTTCCTAATGTTTTTTTCATTTAAGATGGGTGTTTGCTGGAACAAGTGGCACACACCTGTAATTGTAGGAACTCTGGTGGCTGATATAGAATCCCAAGTCTGAGGCCAGAGTCAACAACCTTGCAAGACCATCCCTCAATACAAAAACAAAAACTCAGACTGGGAGTATCAGGCACACTGTAGTAGTGAGCCCCTGGGTTCAAAACTAGGAATTACACCAAACCCCACAAAAAAGCGGGGATTTTTAATTTGTTAAATATACATTCTTTGCTCTTCTTGATAATATTATATGACTCATTAAATGAAGCTGTGCTGTCAATTATATTCATAGAATTGTTTTAGTGTGAAACCATTGTTATAATTGTTAAATCAAGTCCAAATTGCATGTGCATTCATTTTCAAACAGTTATATGATAGCATAGATAACATCTCCTAAGGAAATTATCTATTCTATCAGCAGTGTTCTAAGTGCTTTGCATATGTTAAAATTTTACATTGAAATCCTAATCCCATGATATATTTTAATTACTTTTATTTTAATAGTGAGACCCAGTATTGGTACAATAACTTTTTCAAGGTCTTTAAAGATACAGTGTTGATAGTAGAATATCAACACTAAGAAACTCACCCCAGAGTTCATGTGTATTACTCATTTTTAAAGAAGTTTTACCTCTCTTTCCATGAAGGAGACTGGCTCATAATTAATTTGATTTTCCTTTACAAATATTTTTTGGTATCATGATTAAACTAGTCTACTAGTGTGATTGGGATAGCATTGCCTCTTTTTCTGTTCTCTTGCAAAGTTCGTATAAACAAACTCTGTATTAGAGGAATCACCTGTAGAGTCATCTGGATATGATGTTCTTCACCATTGGGATGGAGAAATATTGTTTATATTGGTTCAATTGCATTAAGTGCTACAAGGTTATGTAGGTATTATGCTTCTGAAAACAATTTGAGAAACTGTGTTGTTCTAGAACTTTTTCATTTTATAGTTGAAGAATTTCCTTGGCATTGATTTTTTTCATTGTGTTTTCCTATTATTTTTAGAGCATTTTAGAATTGGTATTGTAGCCTCTATTTTCTTTCCTGGTATTATTTCTTTGTTGGTCTACATGCATGTTTCCTTGATTGACTTACACATGACTATTTTATTACTTATTACTATTGATCTAAAAATAATGAGATTTATGTGTGGCTTTTGGATTCTCATTGATGTCTCGCTTTATTGATCCTCATTATTCTTTCATTTTCATTTCATTGATTCATGTTCTTTATTATTTTCTATCTTGTATGTGGGGATTAGTATTACTGTGGTGTTTTAACTTCAGTGGAACTTCATTGAATTCTACTAACTTTTCCTAAGTATTTCTGTATATGAGTTTCCCTCTACGTGTACTTCTATGAATCACCAAATTTTAGTATATTCTAAACATTTTTGCTATTCATATCATGCAGCCAATTGGATGGGAATGGGAAAAGCTATGCTGAGTGAAATATACCAAAATCAGAGACTTAAGGGCCAAATGTTTCTTCTCATATGTGGAAACTCATGTAAAATTTAAGACAGAATGACTGTCAGTTGAGTTTTAGAAATAAAGTCAGCATATTTTGAAAATTCACATAAGCTGTGGGAACCTTACCTAAGAAAGGGTAATAGCTGAGTTTTAGAAATTAACTCACCACAATTGAATATCCACATAAGTTGTGGAAAACATACCTATGAAGGTGGGGGGAGAGGGAAAGGAGGGATAAGAGGTTTAACTTTACACAGGGAATACTCAAATTTCATTAGAAGCTTGGCTGTACCCAACAGGCTGAGAAACTCAGAAATCTCAATATTTAATATATATGTATATGTTCATTTTAAACTATAATATGGTAGGGTCAGAGAGGAGACATGTGGTGGGGGAATGGATGAAGGTGGGTAGATCCTGGTCTGGGATCGACCTTAACTTCTTTTCTCACTATGTCAATAATCATATAGGCAAGTATTTGTAACAACAAACCCCTTCAATATATAAGAAAATGTCAAACGAATAAAAAAGTGATTAGTATTCAGGCAAATTTTAGTGCCCATGGAAGAATGATTAACCCTGCTTTTAGAGACCCATAAAATGATAGGTATTTCATTCTTTTATATTTGAAAAAAGTTATTTTTATATTTTGATAATATTATTCAATATCAATGTCTACATTTGAAATATCTCTTAGCAGATAAATTGCCATAGGGGAAACTGTTTTGTTTGAAAAAAATTATAACCATGAAATTTGTTCTTTCCATTTCATTTGAAAGCTGGAAATTCATACTGACACTCTCGCTGCTGAAGAGAAGAATCTGCGTGAGCAGAGCGAGCAGTATTCTAAAAATCTGGAAACTGCATTGGTAGCACTTACGGTATCTTTCCATTTTGCATTTATGAGTCCTAATTAAATTGTTTGTCTTTAGACCTGTTAGGCATAGTAGCTTCTGTACATATTCAATGGAGAATGAAAATGTCCTCAAACCTGCTGTTTTTTGGGGGGAGTGCCAGGTATTGAACCCAGAGGCACTAAAACACTGAGCCACATCCCAAGTCAGTTTTGTTGTTTCATTTTGAGACAAGGTTCCAGTAAGTTGTTAAAGTTCTCATTCAGTTGATGAGGCTGCCTTTGAAATTTCCTTCCTCCCCTTTCAACCATCTAAACCACTAGGATTCCTGGTGTCTGCCACTGTGCCCAGCCTATTTCTCTTAATTCTCATTGCCACAGAGATACAGAAACATAAGATCAATACGACACAGATCTCTTCTTCAGCACTTGAACTCACAAGATTTAAGAAATATTTGTAGAAATTTCCACACAATATCAATAGAATAAATATACATTGCAAGTGCATTTAGCAAACTCCTGGTGTGAACTTATGGTAGGCAACAAAACAAGTCTCAAATAATATAAAGAAACTGAAACTCTACAAAGCATATTCCCCCAACAATATGGAATGTTGCTAGAAATTAAGAGCAGAAGAAAAACTGGAAATTCAAAGGTGTGCAAATTTAGAAAACACTCTTGAACAGCACCTCAGTTAAAGAACTAAACATAGGGAAGTAAGAAAATACCTAGAGATGAATGAAAATGAAAAGCACATCATATCAGAACATATGGGGTGCTATGAAGTCAGTAGTGAAAGAGGAATTTTTAGCTACAAATGTCTATAATAAAAAAGAGGTAGGAGGTCTAATGAGGAACGTAACTACATACTTTAAGGATGTACTAAAGAAGAACAAACTAAAAGATACAGAACAAAAGAAATCATAAAGATTAGGGCAGGTATTAATGACTCAGAGACAACAAAAGTAATGTAAGGAAACTAAATAGTTGTCAATAAAATGGACAAATTTGTAGTAGACTGGAGCATGCTGTATAAAGGGGTGTGAAGTGAATATGCAAATAACTAAAATCCAAAAGTGGGTACTTTATTACTGACCACTTAACATACAAAATTTCTAAGAGACTACCTTGAAAAGTGTATGCTAAACTGGTTCAGCCACTATGGAAAGCAGTATGGAGAATCCTCAAAAAATTAAGGATGGAACCACCTTACGACCCAGCCATCCCACTCCTGGGAATTTTCCCAAAAGATTTAGAATCAGCATATTATAGTGATGTGGCTTCATCAATGTTTATAGCAGCTCAATTTACTATAGCTAGATTATGGAACCAACCCAGATGCC
>PVKS010049323.1:0-12034 GCA_004027875.1 Aplodontia rufa
GACACATCATTAGATTAAACTGCTATTCATTATATTTTAGGACCTGAATCTTATGCCTATGGAGGCTGGAGATGAGATGATGTGTTTGGAAAAAAAAAACATGAAATCAGGACTACATTGTTTCCTCCCTGTGAAGTTTGGAGATGTTCTAAACAAAAGGAATAGCTGCTGTTACAGGTGACACATTTGCAAAAAGTAAAAACACTAAAAATAGTCCCTTTACCCCATAATCTGATAAACCAGCCAATAGTCAAAAACAATTTTATTGTTTGGGGTTTGGAAAATCAAGTGCTCTGCCTCCATCTAAATTTAGTGCTAGCAAGATGGAGAGGACATAATAAATTTGGAAACTAAAGTGGAAACTCCTCAGTGGATAGACAGAACATCAAGTTCAATTGTTAGAAGACACAAATTTGGAGTCTATAATCAAGGATTGGATGTCTATACTAACATAGGCTTTTGTTGCTAACTCACTGAATTTACTGAAGTAAATAGAGTATATAGCTTACTAAACTTTTAAGGAACTTGGGTTTCCAGAAAAACCCAAACACTAATAAACTGAGCACTGTGATTGCTTAACCCCACAGCAATACTCAGGATTCTAAATCTGCACCAACAGAAACGGCATTATCAGTAGGGTTTGAGAACCAAGAAAGTAATACCCTAACCCACAAGTGCCTTTCTCAGCTGTGGCCATAAAGGATAGGCAACAAGGGAAATCATTCCAAAAAACAGATCCAAGAGCAAGCCCTAGGGCTGACCAGGAATTCCCGCAAAGCCAGGACAAGAGATCATCGCCACTCCTGTCCAGCAAGATAGCATATATGCTAAAGAATGATGACCATCTATGCCACCTCCCATATTCCCTTTGTTCAAATAGGAGTTTAGATGTTAGTTATTTTATTCCAACCTCATAAATGTATGGTATGTTTTGTGGAGATGCTTGAATGTATCATTTTATAATAGGCCATACCATGAGGAATGCATTTTACCAAGAATCTGGGAACCAGGCATGGTGGTGCAAACCTGTTAGTCACAGCTACTCAGGAGGTTGAAGCAAGGATCACTTGAGCCTGGAAGTTTGAGACCAGCCTGTCTCAAAAAACAAAAGAAAATAAAAGTCTGGATTCAGGCTGGATAAAACTTAAGTGGAGTTGGCACATGTTTTTTATTCCTTATGACATTCTTACTTAACATAGGCTTGGGAATTTTTTAATGTTTAGATACAGAAAAAGATACCTACATGCTGTGAGGCCTTGAGGGAAACCGTAATAAATATCTGTTTCTCCTATGGTCAGCCCTCATTTTCCCAGATGAGGCATGCTTTTTCCCATTGTTATTACATGTGAATGAATGAATCTGACTTCACATCTAAACTTTAGAAGGTCTACATCAATTGAGACCTGGCCAATCCGAACATCACATCCCCGTGACTTTAGAAATTGATTCTGAACATCCAGACCACATGTTCATACTATTTTGTTGGTGTTTTTTTTTTCTTTTTTTTTAACTAGGGCTTGAACCCAAGGGCGCCTAACCATGGATCCACATCCTCAGCCCTTTTTATATTTTATTTTGAGACAGGTTCAGGTAAGTGGCTTAGGGCCTCACCAAGTTGCTGAGGCTGTCTTTGAACTTGGCAATCCTCCTGACTCAGCCTCATGAAATGCACAGGTTCATACTTAAACCAGTTAAAACAATGAGACTCAGTTCTGGGATTGGATAAGACCCACCCTACCCCGCCCACACAAACACTTTTTTTCTTTTTCTTTCCTATTTGGATGTCCCTAATGCAAAGTGTAAGCCTGGATTTATCAGGAATGGCAAACCCACTGGCAGTAGAGTTAAAATGGAGCAAATGGGAGCTGAGAGATAAAGCGGGAGGCCGAGCTCCATGTGAGCTCCTTATCTGCTTGAACTTAAAGATAATCGATCTGTGGAATTTTCCATTATGCTGGTCACCCCATCACCACTTCCCACTTTTAAAAGGCACTCTTGTTTATATTGGTTTTCTGCTCTTCCCAACTGAAAGAGTCTAACCCAAGAGCAATGGGAAGTTGTGAAATGGATTTAATCAGGGGAGGGATGTGATCAAACTTGAGATAATGAAGAGCAAGTTTTGAGTAACTCCTCTTTTAGGAACATCATTTCATTGTTTAAAAAAAAAAAAAAATCGTAAAGAAGCCAGGTGTGGTGATCCATGCCTGTAATCCCACTGACTTGTCGAGGTTAAAGCAGGAAGATTAAAAGTTCAAGGCCAGCCTCAGCAACTTAGCAAGGTCCTGTCTCAAAATAAAAAAGAGGACTGGGGATGTGGCTCAGAGGTAGAGCCCCCTGGATGCAATCCCCAGCGTGAGATGTGTGTGGGGGGAGTCATGAAGGATAATGGGTGAGCGGATGGCTTGCACCAATATTTGTACTCAAGGTTTGTAAAAGCATCAAATAAAACTCTGGTGAGGACTCCTTATTAGGGATTATAAAAAAAATAGATGAATATTATATATACATCATTTTAACAATTTTTCTTTAGTGTCTGCCCTTTTATTTCTCAAAGTAAAATAAAAATGGTGGATGGAGTCAGATAATCTTTTTTCTCTGGGTAAACAGACTTTTTTATTTCTTCACCTGGCTTTTGTTTTTCCTCCACTTAGTTGTGTATATGGTGCTGGAGTTCAAGTCCTCCCCCAGACCAGGCAAGCGCTCTATCACTGAGCCACCGCTCCAGCCACCTCAGGGTGAGCAGACTGTATAGTTGCTGTTGTCCAGTGCACTGGGCTGGCCACTCCCTCAGGAATAAGCTCCTGCGCATCTGCAACGCATAACCAGCCTTCCGTGCTGGTTCCATAGTGAGCTCTTGGCCCTGCATCTGTCCACATGTGCTCTTCTGCTCTGTGTGACATTCACTGCCACTGGGCTCCCTAATTGTCATTCTCACAGTCCATTTTAGTAATGTCTCCTCAGAAAGCCAATCTACAAAATGGTCCATTCCCTTCACAGCCTACCCTCTAAACTCAATACTGTTTTCATTTTACCGTTCCCCCACATTGACCACCTTCCTGGTGACGAAAGGTCTTAGAGGTCCCTTCTATGTTCTGCCCCTTTGTGGGTAGATTTAAGGTTAGTCACCCGAGCTTGGACAGAAGGCCATGCGAGCTGATCTAGTCTCAAGGACCAACATAGCACTGCCTTTTATGTTCATTTTAGCTATTGCAGACAGAAATAACCAAAGGATTGTATACTTCACTTTTTTCTTAGTAGTTTGCATTTTATTATGCATCCAGTGAACCAACTCCCCAGGATTTTGATCTGGATCAGCACATGGCTACCAGGAATCAAAGGTTTCAAATCCCCATTTGTTTATTTTTTCTCTTCCCAAAGTACAAGAGTAGGCCTGTTTTAGCAAGTCCTGATTCATAGATACCAAATCTGTTGAAAGCAAAAACAAACAAACAAACAAACAAAAAACCCACAAGCAAACCCTGATTTTTCCTGTACTCTCATATCACCATCAACAGAGACTTTTGTCACCCTGAAAAGTATATGGATTTCTCCCCACCCACATGCAAACAATTTTGTAACAGTATCCTCTAATTTAATCCAATTTTGACAATATTTACCTGGAGATAGCATCAGATTCCCACAGGTTGAAGGCTCAGTCCCAAGGCTGTTCCCCCTACACTTCAGATGCCATTCCCAGGCCCCAGGTTGCTTCACCTGTGTTTCTGACCAGCTGGTTATAAGTTGCGGGGTGCCACCACTCCTTCGTCAGGTTAAATTAATTTGCTAAAGTGGCTCACAGAACTCAGGGAAACACTAAGCTACATTTACCAGTTTAGGATTGGAGATGTAGCTCAGTAGCTCAGCGGTAGCTCCATTGCCTATGCGTTAGGTCCTGGGTTAGGTTCCCTCTACTGCAATCTAAACCATCCACTGTTTTATTATAAAGGAAATTACAAATGGTACAGATGAAAAGATGCATAAGTCAAGGTACATATGAGAGAAGCAGCATGGAGTTTTCTCTAACCTCTATGTCTTCAGCTATCTGGAAATTCCTGTACTCAGTAATGTTAATGTCACAGCGTGAAGTGCCTTCTCTCCACCAGAGTGAACATATTTAAAGGAGAACACTTTCAAATGTTTGTTAGAGACAAACTTTATTTTTCCTTTTTTTAAAGATAGAGGGACGGAAAGAGAGAATCAATTTTCTTTATTTTTTTTCATCCGGTTTTTGTTTCCTCTGACACTTAGTTGTATATGTGGTGCTGGGGCTCAAACCCAGGTACTTGCTCATGCCAGGCAAGCACTTTAACCAGCGAGCCACCATTCCAGCCCCTGGAGGCAAACTTCTTAACCATTTGAAAACGGTTCTTGTGCTGGATGCAGTGGCACACATCTATAAACCCAGCAGCTCTGGAGGCTGAGGCAGGAGGATCATGAGTTCAAAGCCAGCCTCAGCAACTTAGTTGAGGCCCTAAGCAACCCAGCAAGACCTTGTCTCAAAATAAAAATAAAAAAAAAATAAAAAAGGGATAGGAATGTGGCTCAGTAATTAAGCAACCCTGGGTTCAATCCCCTGCACCAAAAGAAAAAAATTAAAAATAAATACATAATGTATCACAACAAATCCCTTCTCTATGTAAGATTATGCTGCACCAATAAAAATAAATAAACACATACATAAAATGGTTCGTGTGTGTTTTTAAGTTGTGACAGTGTGAAGTCCAGCTCAGTTCCTCCTCTGGGAGACATTTAAAGCCACTTGTCTGGAAGAGAAACATGCTTCTCCACTGCAGCTCAGGCCTGCTTTTGTCAGGTGCTTCCTGCCCTGAAAGGGATATAGGCACCTCCAAGGAAAGTTGCTTTAGGCCATGATTTTCCTCTTTTAATATTTTTCTTGCATTCTGAGGAAGTTGAACAAGTTCTCATGGGGAAAAAACAAAAGAAACAAAACTAAAAAGGCCTTCTTCACAAATATATATTAGCAGTAAAAGTATAACTCATCAATAATGAAGGAACGTTTAGAATATAAGGTTTTACTGTTTTCATTTTCATATTGGCTCTTGTTTTCCATTAGGGCATTGTCAGATAAAAAAATCTTTTTTTTAGATTTGAGGCTTTGGTGTGAAAGGACGGCTGTGTTTAGTATTTCCTTCCATTTTTCTCATGTTTCCTTATCTCTTGTTGGAGCACCCAAGAAACAAAAACTAAGCCTCTTATTCCACATAAAATTTATATTTACTTAATTTCAAGTTATTGCTATTTTTCAGAAAATAAAACTGAATATTTCAGCATTTTTTTCTTTCTTTTCTCTTTGAACACAGGGTGCTCTACCACTGAGTTATACCTTCAACCCTTTTATTTTTTATTTTGAGACAGGCCCTCTAAGAGGCAATCCTCCTACTTCAGTTGCTGGAATTACAGGAGTACAGCACACCTGGCTAAAATTTCTATCTTTTGCTTTAACATCATTTTGATATAATTTTCAGATTCTTACCTGCTTTCTATAACCCAATCATTATTTATAGTACTGGGAAATTTCAATCCCATTTCTAGAACATTTAGAATTAAATATTTTAAGTTCTAAGTCTTTGTTAGAACTAATGCAAACAAATTTTAAAATAGTAGGTGGTTATGAGACACTCATTGATACACTGCTTAATCAAATTCAAAATTTTAAAAAACTCATTAATTTAGAAACATGCCTTGTTTTATGTTCCATGTTCATCTTTCTCTATCTTCTTTTTTTTGCTATTTTTCATAAAACACATACAATTAATTTCTTTTGTTTTTTCAGTGTTGAGAATTGAACCCAAGGGTGTTCTACCACAAAACTTCATTCTAAACCATTTATTTATTCATTTATTTTTATTTTATTTTGAGATGGGGTCTCAAATTTGCAATACTCCAAAGTCACTGGAATTACCAGTGTGTACCACTGTGTGTGGCTTTCTTAAAATTTTGATTCATAACTAGAGAATAAACTAGAAAATTAGCCATTTAACTTATGAAATGCTGACCCTCTAAATGTGTAAAAACATACATGGATAGGGCTGGAGGGGTAGCTCAGAGGTTACGGCACTTGCCAGGCATTCGCAAGTACACGGGTTCAAACCCCAGCACCATGTATTTAACTAAGTGTCAGAGCAAAGAATGGCACATGAAAAAAACTAAATAAAAATTGATTCTGTCTCTCTCTCTCACTGTCTTTCTCTCTTTAAAAAAACATGGATAAAATTGTATGTAAAATTAAAAATCAAAAGTAGACTAAAGAATTTAAAAATGATATATAAAAATATTCATCTATTTGTTTATATAATCCCAGTAAGTAGTCCTAACAAGAGTTTTATTTGGTTGCCTTACAAACCTTGGGTACAAATATCAGTGCAAGCCACCAGCTGACTAATTATTCTTCTTTATAACCCCACCTTCCCCATACTGGGGATTGAACCAGGAACATTCTACCTCTGAAGTGGCATACCCAGCCTTTTATTATTTTTTGTTTTGAGACAGGATCTCAGTAAGCTGACCTGGAACTTTTGACCCTCCTGGTTCAGATTCGCAAGTCACTGGGATTGCAGGTGTGCACCACCATGCCTGGCTAAAGGATGAATATAGTTCTACTGTTCTATTGGCCTGGGAAAGTGCTCAGTCCTATCAATTTTTTTTTTTTTTTTTTTTTAGTACCAGGGATTGAACCCAAGTTTGCTTAACCACTACATCACATCTGGCAGTACTCGGGGCAAGGGGGGAATTAAGCATTAAGATAGCACTAGGGAAGATTGAGTGGACCAAAGGAAGTCCCCACTGGTCCTCCAATATTGAAGGGCTTCAAATAAATTTGGGCTTTTTAACCCAATTTGGAAAAATTTTTAAAGTTAGAAGGTGGCTGGGTATGATAGTTTATAACTGTAACCCCAGCAACTCAGGTGTTTGAGCCAGCCTCAGTAATTTAGCAAGGCCCTAAGCAACTTAGAGAGACCCTGTCTCAAAATAAAAAAATAAAAAATAGAAAGGGCTTGGGATGTGGCTTAGTGCCTTTGGGTTCAATCTGAGATACAAAAAAAAACAACAACAACAACAAAAAAAACAAAAACAGTATCAGGGCAGAGACTTCCTGGCACAAGAATACTAAAGTATAAGGACAGGATTATGAAAATTTAAATGTTTATACAGGCTTTAGGTAATGAAGTTGTGTTACTTTTACCTGATTAAATTTGGGGGAGTGGACATCATATCTAGCTGGGGAAATGTTTTCCCTAATATCGGTTAATCAAAGGGCATGTGTATCTTCTTTTCAAGCAATATCAATTAGACAAGCTAAAGTAGAACCAGTACAGTTACCTGAGTGTACACAGTGTAGAATAGAAACCGGGTTGTGAGTGGGGAATAATTATCTCTTGGATAGTTCTGTGTGGAGCCCGGCTTGACACTTAGGGCAAAAGCATCTGTGCATCTTCCAGCAATGGCTACTGGGACTTTGGAGTAGAGAATGTAAATGGTTTATGTAAGATCACTGGATGTAGTGGCATGCTCCTGTAATCCCAGTGATTTGGGAGACTGAGGCAGGAGGATCTCATTTCAGACCAACCTGGGCAGTTTAGATAGACCCCCATGTTCAAATAAAATATAAAAAGGGAAATGGATGTAGCTCTGTGGCAAAGAATCCATGGGTTCAATCCCCAGTACAACAACAACAACATAATAATAATAATAATAAATTTTTAAAAAATTAAATTAAAAGAGGTAGGTATATAGCTCAGTGGAAGAATGCCCCTGTGTTTAATCCTCAGTGCCACAAACAAATAAATAAATAATAAAAATAAAATATATCACCTGGGGAATGCATGGAAGAGATACTCAAATGGGGAACCTCTTTCCTCCTATGACTGATTGAATCTTACTGTGTGAGGAACGCTTGGATTCCCTTGACATTTGGACAGTGCTCTATAAAATAACTTTCAAATGACCACCCAAGAGCTTCTGGGTTTGTGGATGGCAATTCCAGTGTGAATGAATGACCTCCTATTTGGCAAGATGCCACTCAGATGAAGAAGGTAACAACAAGCCCCTATCTTTGAGTTTTTACTGACTGTTGAGCAGTGACTCACAGCTTGGTCACATGGTCAGACAGGACACAGTGTATTCCTGACCTATTAAAGCAATACTCCTGTAGGAGAAGGCCTGATGAAAGTTTGAAGCATGCAATAAAATAGGACATGTGAATCTAGAAGAACCCCTTTCCAGGTTTGGAAGGTGACAAACCACCAAGCAGGTGCCCTGCTGTATTCCCTTAAAATGGCTATCTGGGCCCATGAAATGAGAGGATATGGGGTGCTGCACCTACACAGAGATGGACTGAATAGATATTCCTTTGCACTCTCTGAGTCAGAAAATGCCAAAAGCAAACAAAAAACTGTCTTCCAGCAAGAAAGACCTAGACTGTTCCCTGGTGGCAGATTCCCTGGTGGGAAGCCCTGAACTTTGCTGGTAACCAGGACCTGATGCTAGTAGCTCTGGGGGTCCTGACAGGAATAGACACCAACTCTGGACTGGGCTTTGCTTAGCTGGTATAAAAAGCAATTTTTCAGAGTACTGTAGAAGGAGCAGAACAGAGGATATTGCATAAAAATCCAACTGTCATTTCTTCAGACCATGGAACATACCATGCAGAGATACCCTCCTCAGAGCAACGAGAGAGAAGTGACAATTAAAACAACACCAAAAGAAGTCATTGTCTATGATAACAAAACCTGACAAAGACAAATCAAGGAAAGAAAACTTCAGACCAATATCCTAATGAACATAGATGCAAAAATCCTTAATAAAATATTGGCAAACTGCATGCAAAAGTATGTTAAAAGGATAATACACCATGACCAAGTAAGATTCATCCCAGGGATGCAAGGTTGGTTCAATTTATGCAAATCCATGAATGTAATTCACCACATAAACAGACTTAAAAACAAGAATCACATGATTATTTCAATAGATGCAGATAAAGCATTTTTCTTTTCTTTTCTTTTTTTTTAAGAGAGAAGGACAGTGAGAGGGGGAGAGAGAGAGAGACAGAGAGACAGAGAGAATAAATTTTTATTGAGTTTTCCACATGGTTTTCATTGCTCTGATACTTAGTTGTGTACATGGGTGCTGGAGTTTGAACACGTGTACTTGCGCATGTTGGGCAAGTGCTGTAATTGCCGAGGCACTGCTCCAACCCCCCAGATAAAGCATTTTACAAGGTACAATACTCATTCATGTTTAAAACACTTGAAAAGATAGGGATAGTAGGAATTTTCTTCAACACAGTAAAGGCCATTATGAGAAACCCAAGACCAACATTATTGTGTATGGATAAAAATGGAAAGCATTTCATCTAAAAAAAAAAAAAAAGAACTAGACAAGAATTTCCACTTTTACCACTCCTATTCAACATAGTCTTTGAAACTCCAGCTAGAGCAATTAAGCGAGAGAAGGAAATTAAAGGCATATAAATAGGCAAAGAAGAGCTCAAACTATCACTGTTTGCTGGTAATTATATATTTAGAAGATAAAAAAAATCTCCACCAGAAGACTTCTATAGCTCATAAATGAATTCAGCAAGGTATCAGGATACAAAATCAAAATTCACAAATTGATTACATTCATTTATTCCAATGATGAATTCATTGAGAAAGAAATTAGGAAAACTACTCCATTCACAATAGCTTCAAAAAAAGCAAAATACTTGGGAATCAATGTAATAAAAGAGGTGAAGGACCTCTACAATGAAAACTATAGAACACTAAAGAAAGAAATTAAAGAAGACCTTAGAAGATGGAAAGACCTTCCATGTTCTTGGATACAGAGAACTAATATTATCAAAATGTCCATGTTACCTAAAGAGCTATACCCATCAAAATTTCAATGATGTTCTTAACAGAATTAGAAAAGCAGTTATGAAATTCATTTAGAAAAATAAGAGACCCAAAATACCTAAAGTAATCCTTAGCAAGAAAAGCAAAGCAGAAGGCATCTCAATAATACCGGACTTCAAATTATACTACAGAGCTACAGTAACAAAACTAGCATGGTACTGGCACCAAAACAGCCATGAAGACCAATGGAATAGAATAGAAGCCACTGAGACAACCCACATAAATAGTTACCTCATACCCAACAAAGGAGCCAAAAACATAAGTTGGAGAAAAGAGAGGCTCTTTAACAGTGATGGGAAAATTGGAAATCCATATGAAATAAAATGAAACTCAATCTCTATCTCTCACCTTGCACAAAACTCAACTCAAAGACCTAGGAATTATACAAGACAGTCAGGAACTGATTTTCTAAACAAGAGCCCAAAGCACAAGAAGTAAAAGGGAAAAAAATCAGTAAATGGGAAGACATTCCTCATGGGGTTAGAGTGGTGTCTCAGCAGTTAGTTACAGCACTTGCCTGGCATGCTCAAGGATGTGGGTTCAAACCTCAGCACCATGTACACAAAAGACTAAGTGTTGGAGCAAGAAAAGGCACATGAAAATCTAGATAAAACTGATCCCCCCCTCTCTCACTGTCCCTCTCTCTCTTAAAAAAATAATAAAATAAATTAAGGAAAAGCTTCCTCACAGCAAAGGAAAAAATAAGAAGAGTGTGCAGAAAGAACCTACAGAATGGGAAAAAATATTTGTTTCCTGCACTTCAGATAGGGCATTAATATCCAGGATATACAAAGAACTCAAAAAACGTAACACCAGAAAAAAATTCCCCGAGTAATCCAATTAATAAATGGGCAAAAGAACTAAACAGATACCCTTCAAATGAAGAAAGACAAATGGTCAACAAATATATGAAAAGAAGTTCAAAATCTCTAGCAACTAAAGAAATGCAAATTAAAATTACACTGAGATTTCATCTCACTCCAGTTAGAATGGCAATAATCAATAATACGAAAAAAAAGAGTTGTTATCGAGGATGTGAGGAAGGGTACACTTATACATTGTTGGTAGGACTGCAAACTGGTACAACCACTCTGGAAAACAGTATGGAATTTCCTCAAAAAACTAGGAAGGATCCACCATTCCACCTAATTATCCCACTCCTTGGCATATATGCAAAGAATCTAAAATCAGCATACTACAGTGATGTAGCCACATCAATGTTCACAGCAGCACAATTCACAATAGCTAAACTATAGAACTAAGCAAGATGCTCTTCAATGGATGAATGGATAAAGAATTGAGGCATATACACACAATGGAGCATTACTCAGCCATATGTCTTTTCCTGGCAAATGGATAGAACTTGAGGGTATCATGCTGAGTGAAATAAGCCAGTCTCAAAAAACTAAAGGTTGAATGTCCTCTCTGATACATTGAAGCTAATTCAAAATAAGGAAATGAATGGAGGAATAGACAAAGGGTGGGGGAATGGAAGAAGGAGGAATGAAATAGGGACGTTTGTGAAAGGGATCAGACTTATCTTTCTCATGTTCATATATGAACATATTGCAGTGACTCATCATGTCTATCAATGAGTCACTAAATTAAAAAAAACTATTAGTAAATAACAGAAAGAGCAGTAGCCGGAACAGAACAGAGTGGCAGAATAGGGGGGCGAAGATGTACTGGGGACTGAACTTGAATAATTTATACAGCATGCTTTTTAAAAAAATGTCAATATTTATCCTATTAACAAGTACGGTGGGGGTTGGGGAGAATGGGAGGAGGAAATACTGGAATCTGAGTCAACACAAAATACATTCCAAGCTTTTATAAGTATGTCAACGTATATCCTATTGTCACATATATAAAAAAAAATGGGGTGAGTGAAGGGAGGGGAAGGGGAAAGACTGAAGTCTGAATTAGAACAAGTTAAACTCCACGCTTTTATAATTATGCCATAGAATAACCTTTTGTCATGTACGCCCTGGACAATGAGAAAGTTGGTCTAGTAACATGAGTTAAATCCAGATAAGATGTAATGCTTTATAATCTAATATCTTTTTTTAGAGTTATAAAGGGAAAGGGAAGGGAGGGATAAGGGAGGGTAATGGGGGGGG